>CAKNXH010001545.1:105087-127994 GCA_932178445.1 Andricus quercusramuli | reverse complement strand
GTCTGTCTGTAGTTTTTTAGTTTGTTAGCACGATAATTTTCAAAAGAATTAACCAATTGGATTCTGCTTTAATATTTTCTTTAAGTGTCCTAAAATGAAGGTCAGGTTCGTTAGCCAGCGATTTTGGACAGAAATTAAGAAAGTGAGCACATTTCGAAAATTATTGAGAAGACTTTTTTTTTAATATTTGAAAATTCTATTGGCCTATATCAATATGTAGTACTCAAAAAGACGAACAAAATATATACAGTTAATTTTTTTTTAAAAAGGAAAATTATTAGAGTTATGGGACTTACGGAAAGGCAAAAGAAAAACGTAAATTAACATTACCAGCTAAAGAACGCACGATTTAACTCTAATTTCCAGATAACAGAGGTGAATTTTCAATTTGAAAAAACTGTTTTTCAAAAAAACAGTTAATTTTTCGAAAAAAAAAATGACTTTTAGAAAATATTTCATTTTTCAACAGAATAGTTAAGCTATCAATAAAATAGTTGAATTTTCAAAAAATCTCATAAATCTTCTACCGAATAGTTGAATTTTCAAACTAAAAAGTATCAATTTGTAACCCAAAATGGACTAGTTGAATTTTAACTGAAAAATTTAATGTTTATTTCAAAAAAATAATTTTCTGTAATAACAGTTCAATTTGTAACTAAGTTGTTGATTTTTCAAACCAAAGGGATGAATTTTCAACTTAAATTATGAATCTGTGAGAAAGAAGTTCAATTTTCATCTTATAAGTAGAATTTTCAAGCTGGAACTATTAGTTTCCTCAAAAATGTGATAGTTGTTATAGAAAATAATGATTTTCAACAAAATAATTGAATCCTCAACAAAACAGATTTTCAATCAAAAAGTTGCATTTACAGACGAATAAATTTTTTTCTACCGAAATAAAAACAAATTTTCAATAAAATACATAAATGTTCAACCAAATAGTTAAATTTTCACTGAGGTTTGTTTTTCTAGCAAGAAATCATATTTTTGAGAAAAAAAATACATGAGTCATCTATCGAATAGTTACATTTGTAGCAGAAAAAATTGACTTTTCAACAAAATACCTGAATTTTCAACCAAATAATTGAATTTTCACCCAAGAAAGATGAATTTCTAAATAAAAATATAATAGTCAAATTTTCAATTCAAAGAAAAATTTTAACAAAGGGAAAAGAATTATCAACAAAATAATTCAAATGTTAAGGAAACAAATTCATTTTTAACTCAGCTCATGAATCTTCTACTACAAAATTTTGTTCAACAAAGTATTTTAAATTTTGACCAAATAGTTGAGTTTTTACCAAATTGTTGATTATTCAAGAAGAAAATATGAATATGCTACCCAAATAGACTGATAATAAACAAAATTTCAAACAGCAGTTAACTTTCAATCCGAAAAAGAAAAATCTTCAATAAGAAAGCTAATTATCAATCAGAAATAATCAATTTGCAACAAAACAGTTAAATTTTCATCTAAAAATATAAGTTTTCAACAAAAAATAAAAACGTTAAATTTTCAGTTTAAAAGACTAATTTTCAACAAAAGTAAAAACGAATTATTAATCTAAAGTGACGAATTTGCAACTAAAATTATTAATGAAAAAAATTGATAGCTCATATTTCAACGAAGAACGATATTACTTTTAAATCAGAAACAATCAAATTTATCCAATAACACATTTTCTATAAAATCCAAAAATCCACATTCTCAACAAAAAAGTTAATTCTCAACTGAAGCAGGTCAATTTTCAAACAGAAAATTACACTTTTAACCAAGAAAGATCAATTTTAATACCAAAAACAAAACAAAAATTCAAAAAAAATACTGTCATATCCACCAAAAAAGATAAATTTTCAGTTCAAAAAAAGACTAATTTCCAACAAAAATAAAAACACAATTATCAACCAGTTGAATTTAACGAAGAAAGAATCAATTTTTAACAAAATAGTTGGATGCTCAACCGAATAGAAGAATTTTCAACAAAATATTAAAACTTTCAACTAAAAAAGATAAATTTTGAACCAGAAATGGAAACATGAATTTTCAAATTAAAAAACTTATTTTCATCAAAAATGAAAAGAAATTATCAACTGGTTGAATTAAATTAAAAAGAAGAATTTTTATTATAATAGTTGAATCCTCAACCAAAATAATGAAATTTCAACAAAGAAGATTAATTTCTCAAATAGAAATTGATTTTCAACCAAAAAAAAAAAATTCCGTAAACTTGTTAAATTAAAAAAAAAATAGTTTAATTGTTTAAGAAATTGTTTCATTTTCCACCAAAATAGTTTAATTTTCTTTTCTTTCTGTATCGCTAAAAGTTATTTTCTTTTTCGTCAAAGATCTCTTTTGTTGAACTATTTTGATAGAAAATCTTCTTTTCTTTATTACAATTTATTTTTTCGAATTGAAATTTAAACTATTCCAATTTTTTATCAAAAATTTATATATTTCAGTTGAAAATTCAACTCCTTGATATAAAATTCAATTCCTCTGTTGAAAATTCATTTTTTTGTTTGCAAATTTGACAATTCAGTGGAAAATTCTTTTTTTTTCATTTAGAATGTTCTTTTTCAGATAAAAATTCAACTATATTGTTGAGAACTCTTTTTTTTTGGTTGAAGATTCCGGCTTGAACTTGAATTATTTTATTAAAAAATAAATTTTTCGGTCGATAATGACATTCCAATTAAAAATTCAACTATCTCAGTTGAAGATTCATCATTTCAGTTGAAAATTCAATCATTTGGTGGAAAATTAACTATTCTGTTAAAAATTCATATTTTCAGGTTGAAACTTAAACTTTTTTGTTGAAAATTCGTATTTTTGGCTTGAAATTTGAAAAAAATTCCTTGATTTTTTGTCTCTTTTCGCTGAAAAATCTCTGATAGTTAAAAAAATCAACTCTTTCATTCGAAATTTGTCTTTATGATTGAAAATTCATTTTTTGCTTGTTGAAAATTGAATTCATTTGTTAAAAATTAAATTATTTTAATCAAAATTAATCAATTTTCTTAAAAAGTCATTCTTTTTGTTCGAAAATTTTACTATTTTTTGTTTGAATTTGTCTTTTTTGGTCGGAAATTCATAGTTGTGGGTTGAAAAATCAACTGTTTTGTAGAAAAATCGTATTTTTGGCTTGAAAATCCAAAAAATTGGTGGAAGTTTTCTCTCTTTTCGCTGAAAAATCTCTGTTTGTTATAAAATCAACTCTTCTATTACAAATTTGTCTTTATGGTTGGAAATTCTACGATTATATTTTTGGTTGAAACTTCATTTTTTCCTTTGTTGAAAATTCATATTTATTTGTTAGAAATTAAACTATTTTTTTGACAATTCAATTATTCTCATCACGATTCATCAATTTTATTAGAAAATCATTCTTTTTGGTTGAAAATTCTATATTTTTTTAATTCGTCTTTTGGGTCGAAAATCCATATTTACGGATTAAACATAATTATTATAATTATAAAATTATTATTATTTTAATTATATTATAAAATTAATTATAATTATCTTCTTTGGTTGGTGCATTATCGTGTTAGTTACAAATTCATCTCTTTGGTTGAAAAATTTTTTTTTTAAGCGGAAAATTCAACTATTGAATTTTCAAATAAAAAATAAAAGTTTTCAACCAAAAATGGAAACGTTAAATTTTCAGTACAAAAGACTAATTTTGGAAAAAAAAAAAATAGAAACGAGTCATCATTCTAAATTACGAAATTTGCAACTAAAATTCTGAAACTTCAACCAAAAAATAAAGTTTCAAGAAGGTAGTTCAATTTACATCTAATGTGTTGAATTTTCAACCTAAACCTACGAGTTTTCAAAAAAAAGTGATAGCTCATATTTCAACAAAAAACGATTTCAATTTTGAATCAGAAATTATATTTTTAACCAAAAATGGTACATTTTGATACCAAAAAAAGAACAAAAATTCGAATAAAATACTGTCATGTCTACCAAAAAAGAATGAATTTTCAACAAAAACTGAAATTTTTAAATTTTTAGTTGAAAAAAAAAATTATTTTCAACAAAAATGAAAACAAACTATTAACTAGTTGAATTCAACGAAGAAACAATGAATTTTCAACAAAAAAGTTGGATGCTCAACCATATAGAAGAATTTTGAACAAAATATTAAAATCTTCTACTAAAAAAAATAAATTTTCACCCAGAAATGGAAACGTCAAATTTTCAAATGAAAAAATAATTTTCAACAAAAATGAAAACAAATTATTAACTGGTTGAATTCAATTAAAAAGAGGAATTTTAATATAATAGTAGAATCCTCAACCAAAATGATGAATTTTCAACAAGAAGATTAATTTTTCAACCAGAAATTGATTTTCAACCGAAAAAAAAATCTCAGTCAAAGATCTCTTTTGTGTAACTATTTTCATAAAAAACTTTTTTTTTATTACACATTTATTCTTTTAAATTAATATTCAAAACATTCCAATTTTTTATTAAAAATCTATATTTTTTGAGTTGAAATTTCGACTCCTTGATTTAAAATTGAATTCCTCTGTTGAAAATTGATTTATATGGTTGCAAATTGAACAATTCAGTGGGAAAATTTTTTTTTATTGATCTTCTCCAGATAAAAATGCAACTATATTGTTGAAAACTCTTTTTTTTCGGTTGAAGATTTTGGCTTAAAATTTAACTATTTTTTTTTTAAATAGATTTTTTGGTCGATAATGACTTTTGTAATTACAAATTTATTTATTGCATTTGAAGATTCATAATTTCAGTTGCAAATTCAACGATTTCGTTAAAAATTAACTATTTTGTTGAAAATTCATATTTTCAGGTTAAAACTTGAACAGTTTTGTAAAAAAATTCGTATTTTAGGCTTGGAAATTGAAAAAATTGCTTAATTTTTTTTCTCTTCTCTCTCAAAAATCTCTGTTAGTTAAAGAATCAACTCTTTTATTAAAAATTTTTCTCTACGGTTTAAAAGTCTGGGATTATATTTTTTGTTAAAAATTCATTTTTTTTTTAATAATTAAATTATTTTATTGACAATTTAATTATTTTCATCAAAATTCGTCAATTTTCTTGGAAAATAATTCTTTTTGGTTGGAAATTCTACTATCTTTTTTTCTTTAATTCGTATTTTTGGGTCGAAAATTCATAGTTGTGGATTGAAAAATTAACTGTTTTGTAAAAAATTCGTATTCTTGGCTTGGAAATTGAAAAAATTGGTTGATGTTTCTTCTCTTTTCGCTGAAAAATCTCTGTTCGTTGAAAAATAAACTCTTTCTTTACGAATTTGTCTTTATGTTTGAAAAGTCTACGACCTTATTTTTGTTTGAGAATTCATTTTTTTTTTAATTAAATTATTTTATCCACAAATTAATTATTCCCATCAAAATTTATCATTTTTTTTAGAAAATAATTTTTTTTTTTTGGTTAAAATTTATATATTTTTTTAAATTCCTCTTCTTGAATCGAAAATTCATATTTACGGATTAAAAATAAACTGTTCTGTAGAAAATTTGCGTTTTTGCATTGGAAATTCAACTATTTGGTTGACGTGTTTTCTCTATATTGAATAAAGAATCTTTGTTGGTGGAAAATTCAAGTTTGTCATGAAAACGTATCCTTTTGAGGTGAAAATTCCAATATTTGTTTTAAAAAATCCATGTATTTTGTTGAAAATTGTCTTTTTTTGTTGATTCATTATCGTGTTAGTTACAAATTCATCTCTTTGGTTGAAAATTTTTTTTTTTCATGCTGAAAATTCAACTATTTGGTTATAAATTCACGTAGGGCAGAGTGGGGAGTTGTGGGCCACGCTTTGTTTTCAAGACATAACTTCTCTGAACATCGATAAATTGTCAATGTATGAACTGGTATTCGCAGTAAACTTCTCAAATACATCAACTGGAAACCACACTTAATAAAATTTGTTAATGCGCGAGAAATATTTACGATGACGTAAATCTTATAAAAATCGATATTTGTGATTTTGGTGGGGAGTTGTGGGCCATGACAAAAAATAAAAGAAAATGGCATATTCCAGTAGTTTATGTTTATTAAAGTTGCAGTAAATAAAAATTAATGATTTTTAAAAAATGAAAAAAAAAAATATTCTGATGCAAAATGTATGCAAGTGTAATATCTGGTCCTCATGTTGTCACATTTAATACGCTCAAAAAATAACTCGTTAATGTATGAAGTAAAGGTACCGATGATATCTAACACAACTGACATTCTAAATTCACTCTAGCCTCACTTTTCAGAACAAGAGAAAAGAAGTTCCACTTAAAAAATTGAAATACGCATTAAGAACGTTTGGCCCACGACTCCCCACTAATGGTGGACCACAACTCCCCACAGCCGACATTTACGAAATGACCGAATTGCCATACACACAATGAATGTTTGAACGAAAATTGTTTGATTGAATTTAAAGCCAATTGCTCAAGGAATATTTTGCACTAATTTACCTTTGAAATATGCTGCACAACGGGACTTCGAATATCAACCACTTGAGTTGTACACAAACTTTTATTTTGATTTCTTTAATCAACAATGTCAAAATACTAACTAGGCGTGTTGAGACTATGAGTCGAGTTCACAAAGTGAGCTCACACAAAAAGAGTCTTTTGGCAGTGGCTAAAGCAGTCCTACCATCCACAACATAGCGGAGATTGAGGTGGCCCACGACTCCCCAAGGCCCACAACTCCCCACCGTTCCCTACGTTTTAAAAAATTCGTTTTTATTTACAAAGCCTTAGAAATGTATAGCTCAATATAGGAAAATTTAAATTTGTCTCCCACCCTGAAATTCAAAATGAGGAATTCATATGCAAAAAGCAATTAAGGCATACGTGAGAGGAAGGATAAATTTCCGATCAATCTAGAATTCCCAGGTTGCTTATTCAAGCAACACTTTTCTTCCGCAAGATCGCTCCGCTATGGCTCGATGATCAATCTCTCTAGCAATCACTCCAGGTAGAGAGCTTCACAGAGTCACAATACTAAAAAAATACACACTTACTGATAAACTTTGGATCTGGAAAAGTGGATCTTTTTTATCTGAAGTTGATAATCAGAATGATATGCAACGGTTTGATATCCTGGAGTCTACTGATACAGAACATCTATTTTGATGACAAAAACTACACTTGAAGGCACGCTTCAGTAGATAAGGAAAACAAGAACAACGGGCGATGTCCTTTCTATGGAGAAGTTGAAGTCGTAAAACAAGGACAGAAAGGAACGCGATTTATTTTTATAGTAAAGTGGAAGCGTAACTCGCACAATGACGGAGATTATCTTGATGGAGTCGACGTACCGGTTTTTTTACTTTGGAAAGCGAAATGCCCGATAAAAATTCCGAAGAATTACTCAAGATCAATTAAAAGATCAAAAGATCATGCTGCGGAAATCAAAATCGTTTCATCAACCATATCTTGTAAATTAAAATTAACCATGGGAGAATTAAAAAGACGCCATCAGAAAGAAAATAACAAAATAAAAAGGAAAAATTAAAAAAATCTAATATTGTGTATTTTTTAAAATAAAAAATACAAGGGATTTTCAAAATCGATTTGCATCCTTTTGAATTATTCAACACGAACACAAGTTCATGGTTTGAAATTGATCTTCAATTTTTAACTATTAAATGCTGTAAAATTGTTTTTATAGAAAAAATATCTACAATTTGAAATTATATCATTTTTGATGTTTAATTTTTTCAATTCAATTCTAAGGACGTCAGACTAAAAATTTTGTGAATGCTTGCTCCCAGTTAGATATCTTCATTTTTGAATTTTTTTCAAAATAATTTGGAATTTTCTTCATCTGTAAGGAATTGTTTCAAATTATAATATGGTAGCAACATCAATCTGGATTCTATTCTAAAACTAAAAATCAAATATTAAAACATTTTTTATTCTTCATTTTCAAATTTAATGAAAATAGTAAAAACAATTTAAAAATCCACTATCAAATAAATTTTTAATAGCAGGTAAAAAATGATATTGAAACAATAATTAATCAATACAAATTTCGAATAGAAATTCTTTGAAATTAACAAATTTAAAACTCTACGCTTTCGAAATTTTCCAAATTTTAGACTGGTATTTTGAAAATTTCATTAGAAAGGAGTTGAAATTGTATCTTTTTTTATTTGGAACTTTCAAAATTAAACACTTTTATTAAAAATTGAAGAATCTCGAACTTAAATGATTTTAGATTAATACTTCGAAAATAGGACAATTTTAAAATGTCGAAAATTGAATATTTTCAAAAAATATTATAAATATTCCATTATTTAAAATATAAAGGAATCGAACTTTTATTACTCCTACTTAGTTGTGTTCAAAAGATAATCATTTAAAATATAATACTATTAAATTTGAGAATTTGAATTTGAAAATTAAACATAATTTTTTTTTCCAAACCACACAAGGTTGAACTTTTCAATTTTAAATCGCTTAATTTGTAACATTTTTTTTTAAATCATTATTTACTATTATTACTATTTTTATTTGTTTTAAATTTTGAATTTCAAATTAAACATTATTTTTAAACATATATTTTTCAATGAAAAATGATAAAATTTTTTAAATCTTCAACTAAAAATCAAATACAATTAAGATATTAAGTTAAAAAGTAAAATTCAAATAAAAGAGCACAAAAAAATATTGCTATAAATAATTCCAATCATTTAGATTTCACAAATTTGAGCCTTCCAATTCGAATTTTTTTTGTCGACTTTAAAATGGACAATATTTTAAAACTTGAAATAAAAATTATTTTAATTTTCAGTGCTTGGTTATAAAGTCTTCCCATTTTTTAGGCTTGAATTTGAGAAATTATGGTCTTAATTTTGCAATTTTTTCAATCTATTCTAAAGGCCTTTAATTAACAATTATGATATAAATTTATATATGATATTGTAGGGTGGCTTCTAAAACAAAATATTTTTTTAGTCTTTTTCTGGTTAACAATCATTTTTCCAGGTCATTAAAATTAAATAATTCAAAATTTCAAAACTGAAAATCTTTTCAAATTGAGTATAATATTCAACTATGGAATGAAAACATCAGAAGTATTTCTAGTTGATATGAAAGTATTTTGAATTTAGAAATCTATCAAACTTTTAATAATATAAAATTAAAAATTAGGATCATTATTTTGCAACTAAAATCTATTTTTCTGATTTATAACTTTGTCAATTCTATAATTTTGTAATTCTTTAGTAGAAAAAGCTTTTTAATTATCAGAAATATTACCCATTTTATATTTAATTTTTTTTCAATAAGTTTGATTTGGAATTTTTTTGCATTTGAAGAGCCTAATTTTTCATTTTATTTTTTTGACGGATGAGAAAAAATTTTGGTTTGCATTTTGTTTTATAAATTGGAAAAGGAAGATTTTTTAAAAATATTTTGATTAATTTCTGAATTGAGTTGAAGTGGGGAATAATCTTAATTTTCAAATTCTTTTCTTATGACAAAAGGGAAGAATTTGTAATTTTCCATCATTTCCTGACTCGGAAAAGGGAAATTTGTTAAAAAACATATTTATTTAATTGGAAGGAATGAAATTTTGGTACTTAATTTAATTTATAAATTGAAAGATGAAATTTTTGTTTCCAATTTATTTATGGATAATTGAGAAATAGATATTCTTCATTTTTTATAATTTTATAAGTTTGGAAATTATGGTTTTCAAATTTGAAAAATTTGTTGGCAATTCAGAGAAATGAAGGATTTCAGAGAATTCAAGGAATTCAGAGATTTTCCGGAAATAGAGAATTCATGGATTTTAAGAAATGCAGAGAATTTCAGGTAATAAATAAATCAATAATTAATAAATAATTAATAAAACTAATTATTAAGTAGAGCATTTCATAGAATTCAAGGAATTCAGAGATTTTCTGGAATTTGCGGAATCTGAAAATGTTTAATTGCTGTAAACATAAAACAATTAATTTTGAGAAAAGAAATAAAAATTTTTTATTGTTTAACGGAAGTTATACATTTTCTGTTGTAGGCCCAATAATTTTGACAATGTACAATTTTTTATGAAATTATATTGAAAAATGTTTAATATTTTGAACGATTTGAATACGAAAATAATTTATTTTTAAGTCGCAAAATTGATTGCTTCATAGAAATAAAAAAATTCCTTTATTTTTGTAGCCTTGAAGTCTTTGATAATGTACAATTTACAGTATTCCTCATTTACATGTTTGAAGTTTAAAAATTCCAAGTTTAATTGTAAAAGTGTTTAATTTCAAAAATTTATTCTAGAAATCGTTAAAATTTTAGTTGAAATTAATTATTTAACTAATCATCGGTTTTAGTTATTTTTTCAACTATAAAATAGAATTATTTTGCAAACGATACGATTTTCAAAGTTGTGGAATTAATTCATTTCCAGTTTGAAATGCTTTGTACTAAAATTATTTAAACTGATAATTGTAAAAATAAAATGAAATTAAAAAATTTTTGCAACAAAAAAATATTCAATTTCAAACCTTCAATAATGCCGGAAACCCCTCTTCAAATTATACCTTCGTGTTTCTAAACTATAAATAAATTTAAAAGAAATAAAATAAAAATAAAAAAATAAAAAAGATAGATAAAAAACAAAAGTATTTCTGTGAACCAACTTCATGCTGCAAACACTTGTCGATTATCATTATTAATAACACAGCCACACAAAAAAAACTTTTTTTTTGGGTCTGAAGGTCAGACCATGCTTGCTATGTGTTTTTGGGGTCGCTGAATCCGAATCCGAGGACTAAAGACCCCAGCACGTCAGAGTTCTGAGATAACCTGAAAAAAACCCCATCAATTTTTTTTTCGATTCCGGGGGTGAGACCATGTTTATTATATTTTTTTGTGGTCGCTGAAAAAATCTTCTTTTTATCACGTCCCTTACATGCTGGAGTTTTTTACACTACGGATTCGGATTCAACAACCCTAAAAACATATAGTAAACATGCTCTGACCCCCGGACTCGGACAAAAATTTTCATGAGAATTCTCGAGGTTATGTGAGAACGCTGACATGCTGAGATTTGTTTAATCTCGGATTTGGATTCAGTGACCCCAAAAACATATAGTAAACATCGTCTGACCTCCAGACCGGGAAAATGATTTTTTATTAGTTTTTTTATGTTATGTCAGAATCCTGATGTGATGGGGGTTTTTGGACCTCGTATTCGGATTCAGGGACCCCAAAAACATATTAGTAAATATGGTCCGACCTCCAAACCCGCTCAACAACTTCCCGCACTCACAAAATTCTCGCACTCACCAACTTCCCGCACTCAAAAAATCCCCGCTCTCACGAAATCCCCCTTTATTCCCTTACAAACCTCTTACTTTCTCCTATGAGATAGAGGAAATAATATAATTAATAATACAAATTTTTTTCTCATACATTTTTTCATAATAATAATTGATGTCTGACCTCTAGACACGGAAAAAGCTCTTTTTTGTGGCCGTGTAATCAGTAATGTTACAATTTCTCCATTGATAACCTCATTTAATAGCAACCCTCATCATTGCTCCACATTCGGACCAAAATTAAAATGAGATTCCCATGCCCTAGAATTGAATGGATCCACTTATATAAAGAATATGAAATGAAGGCATACAGGTTCATTTGCGGTTGGTAAAAAGACAACCCCTAATTATTCGGTACGAGGAGAATGATCCCCAATCGACCTTTTGAATTTGGGTAAAAGGACATCCTAAAATTTCAGGAAAGCCTTCATTTGGTGACAGCGGAAAAGCTGCGGCCAGAAAAGGGATCGTGAGCACATCGGGTGTACTTTCGACCACCCTTATACAACTGTCCACCCTTATCGTATACGAGCACGGTAATAATCATCGGGTCTCCTTTAATTCCGCGGGAACCCTTTTATATTGGCGACCCTTCTTAGTTAAACAGCCCTTCGCATCCGTTTCGTTCTCTGGACTCTTCTCCAGAAGCGGGGTCAAACCCTTCTGTTCAATTGTCAACCCCTATTGGCTTTATTTTAAAGGGGTCTCATCCACCGATCTGATCCGCGAAGCAAGGTGTGTAACAATACAAGGAAAATGGATTAGTCATGCAGTTATACAAGGATGTGTAGCGTCCTGAAAATCCTTAAAAACCTGGGAAAGTCCTCGATTTTTTTTATAGTCTTGAAATTTTTATTTCCTCAAAGAAAAAATAGGGGTTTAAACTTATTTTCTACGAAACTTTTTATTTGATAGGTTCATTTATATATAATAATTCACATGTCCGCCTTTTTTCATTTGATTACTAATTTCTTTGGAAGTAAAGTTCTTTTGAACAAACATAAGCTTTGTCATCGTTAAAACCGAAGGAGTTTTAACAAAAGAGAATTCACAATCACTTAATTTCAGTTTTCGATGGTTTCACCATTAATTTTCAAAGTCAAAAATGTGGGGAAAGTACAATGCCCAAGCGCGAAGCGTGAGACCCTATAAAGGTGCCCGGTCTAGGCGCGCTGAAACATGCGAGCCACGCGTCGAAAATTCCAATTTTTGGTTGAAAATTCATCATTCTAGGTAGACAATTCCAAAAGTTTATTCGAAAATTCAATTATTTTGTTCTTATGTCATCATTTCCGGTCGAAAACTCAACTGTTTTGTTGAACATTTGACTATTTGGACATCAAATTCGTCCTTCTGGATTGAAAATTTATTTTTTCCGTTAAAAATTAAACAGCCTTCTAAAAAATTTAATGATTTCTTCATAAAGGCAACTATTTTTGGTTGAAATTATTCTTTTCCATTCTATTTTTTTTTCTCGAAAATTCGATCATTTTGATGAAATTTAACTACTTTGTTGAGGAGTCATAATTTTTTGTCGAAAACTGAACGGTTTTGTTAAACATTCGACTATTTGGACAGAAAATTCATCCCTTTGGATTAAAAGGACATTCCTTCCATTGAAAATTGAACTGTGTTTTCGGTTGAAATTTAATATTTTTTGTTGTTGTAAAACTCAATTATTTGCTTAAAAATCCATCTTTCTAAGTAGAAAATTCCAGTGGTTGGCGAAAAACGTCATCTTTATAGGCTAAATGTTCGCATGAAAATTCAACTATTTTGTTGTAAATTCTACTATTCTATTGAAAATTTAATTCTTTTCTTAAAAAATCAACTATTTTATTGAAGATTCAACTGTTTCATTAAAAAGTTATCTTTTTCGTTACAAACTTCATTCTTCGTAATTGAGAAGTCTACTCATAAATTTTGGGTTCAGAATTATTTACTTTTGCGTAAAAATGCTACTATTTTGTCTTTTATCGAAAAGTTTGACTACTTTGTTGAACTTTTTTGTCACTTTGAAAAGGAGATTTGTCCTTTTGAATTAAAAATTTGTTTTTTGATAGAAAAGTAATATTTTCTGTTTGAAAATTCATTTTTTTTATGGAAAGTTTATTATTTTTAATTGAAAATTCTACAACTATTTTTGTTTGAAATTAATCTTTGTTTTTTTTTTAATTCTACTATTTTTGGTTGAAGTTTAGGTTTTTTCTTAAAAATTCGACTATTTTGGTTGAAAATTCATCTTTCTAGGTAAAAAATTCCAGAAGTTGATTGAAAATGCAACTATTTTGTTGAGGCGTTATCATTTTTTTGTCGAAAACTCAACTATTTTGTTAAAAAATTGACTATTTGGACAGAAAATTGATCTTTTTAGATTACGGTTCATTTCTTCCGTTGAAAATTCAACTTCTTCTCAAAAATTCAATTATTTGGTTAAAATCGCAACTATTTTTGGTTGAAATTTAATCTTATTTTATTGTTGCCAAATTCAATTATTTTCTTGGAAATTCATCTTTCTAAGTAGAAAATTCCAGTGTTTGGTGAAAAACGTCATCTTGATAGGTTGGATATTCCACTATTTTGTTGTAAATTCTACTATTTTGTTAAAAAATTAATTATTATTTTAAAAAATCAACTATTTTGCTAAAAATTCAACTATTTTATTTGAAAGTTTTTTTTTCTTTTGAATCCTTATTCTTTTGAATTGAAAAGTCTACTATTATATTTTTGGTTCAGAATTATTCACTTTTGGTTGAAAATTCTACTATTTTGTTGGAAATTTAATAATTCTGTGAAAAGATCATCTTTTTCTGTTCAGAAGTTCAACTGTTTCGTCTCTATTTTTTTCCATGTTGAATAGAAGATTCTTCGTTTTGAATTCAAAATTTATCTTTTGGTAGAAAACTCAATTTTTTTATTGAATTTTAATTATTTTCATTTGGAATGTCTATTTTTATATTTTTGGTTTAGAATTCATCTCGTTTGGTCAAAAATTAACTGTTTTCTTACGAATTCGTCCTTTTGGCTTAAAGATTGATTTTTTTTTATCGAAAAGTAATATTTTTTGTTTGGAAATTCATTGTTTTTAATGGGAAGTTAATTATTTTTAATTAAAAATCCGACTATTATATTTTCGGTTTGGAATTCTTTTCGTTTGGTTTGAAGTTCTATCATTTGTTTGAAAATTTAATTATTTTGTTGAAAATTCAGTGATTCGATCAAAAATTTATATTTGTAGGTTGAGAATCAAAAAATTGGTTTGAAAAATCAACTATTTTGTTAAAAATTTAATTATTTTGTTAAAAATTAAACTATTTTGTTATAAGTCAACTTTTTTTATCAAAAATTCAACTGCTTTCTTCAAAATTTTCCTTTTCAAATTGAAAATTTGTTCTTTAAATGGAAAATTCGTCGTTTATTCTATAAAAGTAAATTTTTCATTGTAATGAGCAAATTAAAAATTTTATTTTGAAATTATACTATTCTGTCCTCAAAATATTTTGTTCAAAATATCACAAGATCAAATCTCTGGTTTTTGAATATTAACAGTCAGGTAAAATGAAAAATTAGTCAGGGAAAAGTCAGCTCAAAATTCGATAACTCAGTCAAATTTTATCCAATTCCAGAAACTAAAATTAATCACATACGGTATTAAATTCTCTTTGATCATCTGAACAGAAGAAAAGGATTGGATTTTAAAAAATTGTCACTAAATTGTTGTTTAAGTTGAAGAAATTGGGAAAAATTAAAAACTTCGAAATATTTTCATAAATAGCTTCATGATTTTCCATCACGATTAAATGGATAATCACTAAAAAGAATGGGTGTTTGATTCATGATATTTTTTATTTCCACTCGATCTATAATATCTACCATGTTTCGTGAACAGTATTTGATAACTGTAAAGAAAGGTACCTTGGAAAAATTCATTTTTATATCCTGAAAAATCTTGGAAAGAGCTAAAAAATATATATTTTTTTTTGGAAAAACGCTTGACACAATGTTCATAACCATACATATTCCAAGCCTTTCCCCTCCCATACTTCCTCTGCTATCCCAGCCTTTCTCTACCTTCGCTTTCCTTCATCCCATAGTCCCCTTACTCCCATTCTACACTATTCCCCTACTCCCACGTCCCTCTTCGCACTCACCAACTCTCTGCACTTAAAAACTTCCCGCACCCACCAACTTCCCGCACCCACCAACTTCCCGCACTCACCAATTCCCGCCGCTCCCCAACTTCCCGCACTCACAAACTTCCCGCACTCGCCAACTTCCCGCACTCACAAACTTCCCGCACTCACCAACTTCCCGCACTCACAAAATCCCCGCTCTCATGAACTTTCCCTTCAACCCCTCACAAACCTCTCACTTTCTCTTCTGTGGAAGAAGTACGATGGACGGACAGACATGATACCGGATCGAAACTAAAAAGTTTTCTTCTCAAGTCCGCGAAACCTTGGAAAGAAAAATAATTTAACGAAAATGAACTGAATTGGGTGCTGATAATTCAAAATAAAAATGCCGGAAAAAAATACAGAACTTTGAATTTTGCAAAGAGATGTTATCACAAACATGGGGCGTGTTATATTAAATGAAAGAGAGAAATTTCAAAAAATAAATAACAAGGATCAAATATAACCTCGTTCAATTAAGACAATAAAGCTTTTCCCTCAAAGTGAGTTAAGTACATTTAATAAAATTACAAAACCCTTGGACTCTTTTTCGCGGAAGTCAGTAAAGCACTCGAAACTATAAGAATTCAGGGAATGTTCAGTCTTCAAACAAATCAGAAGGAGTTTACTCAAAGCATTATTTCAACTTTTTCTCTCCCTGTTTGATCCTTTATATTTCTCGTTTCTGAATCGGCTCTCCTCGAAGCACGAAACGGCTCTTTGACGCTCGACTAGATTCGAGGGTTGCGGAGAAAGAGGCACGGGGTTGAAATTGCTCCTGGAATATGTCGCATTGCGATTAATTATTACCACCGCCGCGGGTAGCGCCGCCGACACGGCTAAACACGACCGCGGTCGAAAATCCCTGCTAGTAACCGGTTGCTTTTCCTCGGCGTGGCGCTATTTACCAGAAGTTATCGAAGCGCGAGAGACGCAGAATTAAAGGAAACCTGAAGTAGGATGATATCGCGACGGTGTGAGAAGAAAAGTGTGGGTGGGAAGAGAGATGGAAAATCCGGAGGAAAGATCTTGAGAAGGATAGAAAAAGATAGACCAAGAGGAGTGAGAGGGACGAGAAGGGACAGTCAAGAAAAGATCAGGGCTCGTCTACAACTTGCTCTATACCAAGAAACACTAAAAAAATTGTTGATTAGGACAACTAATGAAGTAGGCGGTTTTCCCTTCAGCTCTACCTCCCGCGCCCCACCCCGCACTTAACAAATCCTCGCACTCACCAACTCCACGCACTCACCAACTCCTAGCACGCACCAACGCTTTGCGCTCACCAACTACCCCTCCACCCCCATTCATCACCCATTCGCTTCCGCTTCCAAGAAGAAGTACGACGGACAGACGGACGGATATGATACCCGACGGACACTGAAAGGGTTTCTGCCCAGGACTACGGAACCTTAAAAAGAAAAATGATTCAACGAAATATGCCTGAATCAGTGGAAGCTGTTTGGTGACTAGGCCGGTTCGTTTTCCTGCACAAAATCTTTCCGTCTAAGCCTGAAATTATTTATTTTTAATCTTTGAAATTGAAAGAAATTAATTTTTTATATTCCTTCACCATCAACTGGGGCGTAGCAGGCTATGATTAACAATCTCCTGATTCTCACTTTCATTCCATCCCGTAACAATCTGGGAGATACAAATCCATGATTCTTAACATGCTATCCTATTCTCTCATTCATAATCAGACTGACCCCTCGACTACCATGTGATCCACTGTTTACTCCTGACCATAGTTCAAGTCCCTTGTCTCACTCCACCTTTTTATCACTCTAAATTCACCCCCTAGCATTCCAAATACTTATAACATACTCATAAACAATCTCTCACTCCATTTATTTTTGTGCTTCTCTAGTATGTGTATAATTAATGAATGTTAAAAATTGCTACTTAATATCGTTCGGATTCCTGGCTTTCAACATGTCTTCAAATGTCCCATGAAAAAAATACATTGATAAAATTTCGAGAGGGGAAGAAATTACCTGAAATTCTTAGAAATCCTCTAATGCAATTTGTGGATAACCCCTAAAAACAAAAAGGCAAACTCCTAAAGAGAAAGAGGAAAGACTCGAGAGGAAAGACCAAGATTCTCCTCTTTCGATCCAACTCTCAGATATCTACCGTAATTACTAATAAGTTTTCGACACGAAATGAGGTGAGGAAAAGAGAGGGTTAATCCGAAAGTACGACCAAGAGGGTTTCAAAGGTAGAAAGGGGTAGATTCCGTTACCGAATGCTGAAGAACGAGACTTGAAGACAGGGGGTGAGAAATCGGAAGAAGGGGTGAGTACCAAAAAGGGAAAGAGCATCGGAAGCAGAAGGCTGAAACCAGTTAAAGATTTGCGATGTCTTTTCGATCCCCGGCCGAGATATTCGTAATTACTGTTTGTGTTTCTCTCGTCGGCTCCTCGTATTTATTTCCTTCTTCGAACTCATCCCCTGGAGTCCATTCCACTTTCGAGTGTCTGAGGAGGACCGTCGCCCATCCAAACTCCTTCCAGCGTCTTTCCAACTTACACCCCCTAACCCCTATTCCCTCCACCCCAAACCCTTTAGTTTCTTGGCCTTAATCCCTCTACGGATTCAGCCTTTCTCAATTTCGAGCTGTACTTCGTTTTCACCCTCGATGGTACTTGGCTCAAAAGTGGCCCCTTTGCTCGATTCGATGCTTATCCTACTGGACAGGAGGCTTAGACCCTAGAGTGATTTTTAACACGTTTTTGTGTTTTCTAAAGGGCTTCTGATTTATTTACTCGATTCTATATCAACAAGATGGAATTTAAATACAGAGATGATAATTCCAGTTTTATAATTCAAAGGACCCCACGCTAAATAGGGGGAAAATTGCAGATCAATAATTCAAGAGAAAATCGACAGAAAAATAGAAAGTTTAGAAACAATTGCTAAGCTTCCAATTTTTACATGTATTTTGAGAGAGAAATTTGTCTATTCTCAAAATGCTTTCCTCTTCAGAAACTTGTTAGATTTGGCTAGATACCTCATATTTGGTCAATTAGACTCACTTGAACAAAAGTTTTGTACCTATCATCTTAACAGATTCACTGTTTTGTGGATAAAGGTTTTTTTGCAGTTTTTTAAAATTCCTTAAACTTAAACATCCGAATTTTTTTCTAAGAAAAGTAAGATATAAAATTTAGCATTGCATAGGAAGAGTGGACTTTTTAAAATTTTAATAAATCCCGATTCTAAAAATGGAGTGTAACAATTAAAAAATCAAATTCTTTCGAATATATAGCTTCCGGCGTAGCGTGGCTGAAGAGTTTCGGAAGAGAATTATAATTGATGGCGGCCGTTAAAATTAGGCGGCAAAATCAATCAATATTTTATGATCTCTAATAATCGGCTTGCCCAACCGCACTGTGACACCTTAACTACTGCATTGTGTTATAGTGCTTTTCTCTGCCGTTAATCACAAAACCGACTTACCGCAAAGTAGTCTTTAGACGACGCGTACAATAAATTTGTAGCTCGTGCTCAAATGTCTCAATCTTGATACGACATTATCGATAGCTGTCAATCAAACATACCTGAAAATAAAAAAAAAATTCACCACCACCGTGTCAGGAATTCAGAACCTCTAAGCTACCCAGAGATTCACAGAAGAGCCTCCAGAACCTTCCATAAGGGCCCTACCCGTCCCTGAATATTGTTTTTTCAATTTTCAATTATCATGTTTTGATCCCTTTTTCATTCATCTTTTTCCATCCCAGCATATTGCCCATTCCCTTTTCATCAATCCCTTCCAATCAATCCCTTTTCCATTTATTCCTATTCGTCCCTGAATATTGCTCTACCTCTCCATCAACTACTTTTCAATTATCTCTCCTGAATTCATCCCTATTCCTCCCTGAATATTGTGCCCTGTCTTCCCATCAACTCCTTCCGATTGATACCTATCCATCCCTGCATATTCCTATTTTAATTTTCATCAATCACTTTCTATGAATCGCTTTTCCATCTATCACTATCCATCCTTGCATTTTGTCGTCTTCCATTCCATCAATCCTTTTGCATCAAACCCTTTTCCATTCATCCTTACGCGAACTCTCGATATTGCCCTCGACCTCTTCATCAATCCCTATTCATTAACCCTTTTTCCTTTTTCCATGCATCTCTATCGATCTCTGCATATTTTCCTCTCCATTTCCGTCGATCCCTTTCCATTGACTTCCTCTCCACTCATCCCTTTTCATCCCTGCATATTGTCCTTTGCCTCCCTATAATTTCCGTATCAATGATCCCTATCTATCCCTGCATATTGTCATCTCTCCTCCCATCAACCCCTTTTTCATTCATCTCTATTCATCTCTGCATACTTTCCTTTCCACTTCCGTTACCCCCTTTCCATTAACTTCTTTTCCATATCCCCTTTTCCATTCCTGCATATTTTTCTCGATCTTTTCGGTAATTCCTTTTCATTTCTCCCTGCCCAGCCCTGGATATTTGTCTTTCCGTTCCCAGCAACACCTTTCCAGAATTCCTTCTCCCATTCATCCCTATTCGTTCTTGCATATTGCCCTCTCCTTTTCCATCCATTTCTTTCCACTTAGGCCTTTTCCTTTTATCTCTATACATTCCTACATATGATGCTCTTTCTTCATATTAATCTCTTTTCTATTTATCTTTCTTCATCCCTACCTATTTCCCTTTGCCTTTCTATTCATCCCTTCTTGATTTTTTCTCTATACATCTCCAAATATTGTCCTATCCCTTTTGATGAATTCCTCCCGAATTATCACTTCTCCATTTACTTCTATTCATCACTGCATTTTGCCCTCTCCATTTTTATCAATGCCTTTTCCATTATATTTGACTAATTCTGCGTATTAGCATCTCCCTTTCTACTAATCCATTTCCCTTAATATGTTTTTTTTTTATTTCCTATATATCGTTGCATATTGCTTTCTCCCTTTTCATCAATCCCTTTCCCTTAACGCATTTTCCGTATCTATTCCTGCATATTTTGGTCTTCCTTTCATTCAATCTCTTTCCATAAGACCCTCTTCCATTTATCCATCCTGCATATTTTTCTCTATCTTTTAAGTGCACCCTTTTCATAAATCCCTTTCCAATTGATCCCTATACATCACTGCATTACGTTCACTGCCTTCTTATTAATGCCTTTTCTATTCATCTTTATTTCTCCCCCCATATTTCCCTCTTTCTTTCTGTCAATCCCTTTCCAGTCACCTCTTTTCCATCTATCTCTATCTGAACCTGCATATTGTAAGATCCCTTTCCAATTGTACCTTTTCAATTCTTCTTTATATATCCCTACATTTTGTCATCTCCTTTACCAATTCTTCCTTTTATATTCATTTCTTCTCCATCTATCCCTTCTCTATTTATCTCTATCGCTGCATAATGTAGTGTCCCTTTCCGTCAATCAGTCTTCATGAACTCGTTTTCTGTGTATCCCTATCTATCCTTGCATATTTTCTTCTTCCTTTTCAGTAACCCCTTTTCATGATTCGCTTTTCTATTTATCTTTATACATCCCTGCATTGTGTCCTCAACCTTCCTATCAATCCCTTTTCTAGTTATACTTATATACCACTGCATATAGTACACTCGATTTAAGTTAATCCCTTTTTACTCATCCCTATCCACCCCTCCATATTGTCCTCTTTCTTTCCAACAATACCATTCCATAATTTCCTTTTCGAACCATCCCTGTAAATCCCTGTATATGGTTCTCTCCCTTTCCCTTATTTCTTCTTCAATTATCAGTTTCCCATTTATAACTATTTATCCTACCATTTTGTCCTCTTCTGTTCCGTCAATCTTCTTCTATTAAACCGCTTTCCATCTATCCCTACCTATCTTTGCATATTGCCTTCTCACTTTCCATTGATCCCTTCTTGTTAGTCATTTTTTCAATTATCCCTATCCTTCCTACATATTGCCATCTACCTTTTTATCAATCACTTATCAATTTATTTCCATTCATTTCTATATATTGTCCTCTGTTTTTCTATCAATTCCTTTCCAATGATCTCTTTTCAATTTCTACTCATTCATCCCTGCATATTGTATCCTTCCTTTCCATCAATTCCTTTGGAATTATTCTTTCCAATTTTCATCCAATCTAATCCTTTTCAATCATTATATCTCTGCATATTGTCGTCTGCCTTTCCATTAATTCCATCCCAATTATCCCTTTTCTATTGATCTCTATCTATTCCTGTATATTACCCTCTTCCTTTTCTTTTTTAATAATTCGTTTTCCATTTATCTTTATCCTTGGGTGCATATTGTCTTCTATCTTGCCATTGATCCCTTTCCGATAATCCCTTTTCCATCTATCTCTCTCCATCCAAGCATATTGCAATCTCACTTTCTATCAACCTCTTTTCAATAATCCCTTTTCTATTAATCTCTATACATTCCTGCACATTGCAGGGTGCACAGTCTTCCCCTTTTTTTCATAGTTTCCCCTTTTTTCTGGAAATTCCCCTTTTCCCCCTATTCTCAAAAAACTTCCCCTTTTCCCCCTTTTCTCTTTAAATATACGATATTTGCAATTGTACCCATCATTGAATAATAACTAAAGTTATTATCCAATATAAAATTGGAACAGTTACAAAATATATAGTACTTTTGAAATAAATATTAGAAGATTAACACATTTTAGTAGAAATTTACAAAGTTAAATACCTAATTAAAAAATGGAACATTCCAAATTCATCAACTGCAATTTTGAATGTTCTAACTTGAACAATATATAATTTTTTTCAAATCTTTACTTGAACATTTAACTATTGTTAAAACTTTTTTTTTCGCTGAAAAATAATTTTTTCAAATTCACAATTGTACTATTCCATTTGTGTTTGAAAATTGATATTTTTCAGTCGGAAATTCAACTATTTGGTTGCAAGTTCAAATTTTGTTCAAAAGTTATATTTTTTGGCAGAAATTTGGTTGAAAATTTAACTATTTGGTTCAAAATATATTTATTTTGTAGAAAAGCTGGCTTTTTGGTTGAAAATTATTTTTTGTATTGAAAGCTTATATCTTTAAGTTGAAAATTCGAATGTATTGTAGAAAGTTCCTTTTTTTTAATTAAAAATTCAATAATTTGGTATGAATTGTTCTTTTTCAGTTCAAAATTAGTTTCTTGAAATTAAAATGTAGCAATTCCATTTTTGGTTCAAAGTCGATCTTTTTTATTTTAGAAATTCAAACATTTGGTTGAAATTTACGTAATTTGTTAAAAATTCGTCCTTTTTTGCAGAAAAATAATCTTCTTGCTTTAAAATTCGACATTTTTTATTACAATTTTTTTTCTTCATTGACTAAAAAATCTTTTTTGTTGAAAACTGAAATCTTGTTGAAAATTCGTGTTTTCGGATTAAAGATTCAACAGTTTTGT
>CAKNXH010001545.1:89723-104987 GCA_932178445.1 Andricus quercusramuli | reverse complement strand
AGTTCAAATTTTGTTCAAAAGTTATATTTTTTGGCAGAAATTTGGTTAAAATTTTAACTATTTGGTTCGAAATATATTTATTTTGTAGAAAAGCTGGCTTTTTGGTTGAAAATCAAACTACTTTGTTAAAATTCATTCTTTTAAACTGAAAATTGTAATTTTTGATCGAAAATTATTTTTTGTATTGAAAGCTTATATCTTTGAGTTGAAAATTCGAATGTATTGTAGAAAGTTCTTTTTCTTTGGCCCAAAAATTCAATAATTTGGTATAAATTCTTTTTTTTCGTTTCAAAATTAGTTTCTTGAAATGTTAATGTAGCAATTTCATTTTCGGTTCAAAGACGATCTTTTTTTATTTTGGAAATTCAAATATTTAGTCAAAAATGTATGTAATTTGTTAAAAATTCGTCCTTTTTTGTAGAGAAATAATCTTCTTGCTTTAAAATTCGACATTCTGAATACAATCTTTTTTCTTCATTGACTAAAAAATCTATTTGTGTTGAAAACTGAACTCTTGCTGAAAATTCGTATTTTCGGATTAATGATTCAACTGTTTTTTAGAAAATTTGAATTTTTTCTGGAAAATTCAATAGTTTGATAGAAAATTCTACTAGTTGATCGAATTTTGGTAAAAAATGTATTTTTTAGTTAAAAATTCGTTATTTCACTGAAAGTTTTTTTTGCTTGTTAAAAACTAGGTTTTTTAACTCAGAATTTCAATGTTGGGATAAAAATGGACTTCTTAATTCAAAATTCATATTTTCGTGTTGAAAAATCAACTGCGTTGTAGAAAATTCTTCTTTCAGGCTTCAAAATTGAAAAATTTTGGAGAAAATTTAGTTTTTTTCGATTGAAAATTAATTTTTTGAAACGAAAATGTAACTAACTATTCGATGTTTGGTTAAAAAATGATGTTCTGAATTTAACAATTGAACTATTTTGTTCACAAATTATCTTATTCGTGGAAAATTAAAAATTGCAAAGTGTAAAAATAAATTTCTTGCTCAATTACAGTTTTTCTCAAAATGTGCAAAAAAATGTTTTTTTTATTGAGTCACATGCTTTTTCGGAAAAAAAATTTTTTCGTGAGTTAGGGTTTTATATATTTTTTGAGATTTTGGAACGTTACAAACACCACGAAAGAAATTTCTTCCCATGAATAAAAAAGAATAACATGTTTCTTTGGTTCAATCTGACTCACCTCCAGGTTCGAATCAATCCAAAAAAACATTTTTTTGTATATTTTGGAAATATCTGAAATAAGGCGAATTTTTTTTAATTTGAAAAAAATGTTCAATTGTAAATTTAAGAAAGAGAACAGAAGATACGACCTAAGTATATCCAATTTTTGAATATAAATCTGTAATGACAGAAATCATTGGAAACTATCTGAAAATGTAACATTTCTTACAAAAAGATTGTTTCTTCTTTTCAACCTATGAAAATAAATGTTTAATCTTCTCCCTATTTTCCGCTTTTTTTGTGAAAAAACCACCCTATTTCCCCTTTTTTGAGCTCCTTTTGCGCTGTGTTCCCTGATATCGTCCTTTACCTTTTTATCAATTTCTTTCCAATTATTTATTTTCCATTCATCTCTATCCATCCCTGTGTATTACCTTTCCTCTTATATCAATCGGTTTTTCATTTATCTCTATCCATCGCTGCATAAGTCCTCTATCGTCCATAACTCCCTTTCCATAATCCACTTTCTAATTTATCCCTATCCATCTATGCATATTGTACTCACCCTTTCTACTAATTTCTGTTTCATTTATCTATATCCATACCTGCATATTTTTTTCTTCTTCTGTCAATCTCTTTCTATTAATCCCTGTTCCATACATCCATACCCTTTCATGCATATTGCGGATTGCCCTGACACTTTCCATAAACCCATCTTTAATATTCAGTTTTCTATTTATCTCCATTCATCCCTGCATATTTTCCTCTGCCTTTCCATCCATCCCCTTTTTCATTCATCTCTATCAATCCCTTCTTATTGTACTCTCACTTTCGATCAAACTCTTTTCTATTTATCCCTATTCGTCCCTGTATATTGCCCTCTTCCTTTCCATCAAACCCTAAGGGTATCTTAACTAATGAATTTTACTTTATACCAATTCGATTTATTCAAAATACCTAGCTATACATTTCCAGAATACTGGACGGAACTGGAATGATGAAAATATATTAATTGTCATACCCTACTAAGGTAAATGTCCCAGTAATCGTGACGGTCCCAGTAATCGTGAAACTTGGTTATAGTTTGAATATATTGTTACAAAAATGTCTTAAAAGTAACATTTAATGATAAAACTCACTTATTTTTAGCATTTTATAATGGCAAATAGAAATTACATTCATTCAGATGAAATAAAAAGCAAGAAAATTGGCATCACGATTACTGGGACTAAGATCACGATTACTGGGACGTTTACCTTATATACCTTCATAAAAAAACTTGAATTGAAGATAGACTTGTGAAACGCCCAGATGACAAGGCTTCCTTGTAATCATCGAATATATAATTCATTAAACATATCAACGCCTCCATTCGATACTGCTCCAAGTCCAGTTTAGGCGGTGTACAGCGCGACGTCGCTTTTAGGCGGTGTACAACTCTCTTTCGCATTTAATCGCTGTTCAGCTCCAGGTCCTATGCTCATACGCAGGACCTAAAGCTGTATAGCAACAAAACGCGATAGGCAGCTGTACACCGCCTAAACGCGACCTAGCGTGGTACACCGCCTAGACCCGACGTGAAGCGGTATGGAATGGAGCGTCGATATATTTAATAAAAGAATTAGATTTCTTATTAAAAAGTAGAAACGGTTCCAATATGGCAGAATGGAAGGATTGTCATTTATGCTACACCCCTAATATGCAATTATTTTTCCACTTTCGGTATTCAGTATCGTCTCATGGGGGACTTTGGGTTCTGCAACCGCCGTGATAATTGTAATGAACGCCTTGAGATTTTGCGAGCCCATCTGTGGCCCAGTTTGGGGGAGGTGGGGGGGGGGCGGGGGGTGAAGTGTTCCCTTCGAAAGCGAGAGCTTTTCGCGAGCAGAAACGCAGGAGCTCTTAAGTACCGAACTTGTACGAATTGATTTAAGTGCTGAATGCTAAATCAACCAAATAGGGGGCCCCACCTCGAGTTCTAGAATTTACGAGTCTTCCGCGTCCCATCGGCGCTACTTTCGCCATCTTGAAAATCCTCTTGAAACCTTCTCCTGATGAATTGGTTACAATTTTATTTCGCTGTTTCTGCGTTCTTATATTTGAATTAGGAAGTTTCGACAGCCGAGTTTTACGATTGAGAATATTTAAATCGATTTTTTCTGGAAAATTCACACAATATAATCTAAAATGTGAAACTAATAAGTTGGAAATCAAAGATGAAGTATTTTCATGCAAGGCGAAGAACTTGATCGAAGACATTTTCATAAGATGCCAAACTTCCGTTTACTGATAAACTATCACATTCATATGACAGAAATTTGTCGAAAATTCGTTTTTTGCTTCCTCATAGAGGAAGCATTGTAATGGTAACATTTTCGAGAATTTTCCAAATCATTCAATTAAACGTTCCTCAATTTAAAAATGCCTAATACAATGTTTTAAGCAATTGTCCGGATGTGTTTGGGGATGTATGGATGTGTGTCTGAATGTCACGTTTTTTTGTGAACACGATGACTTGAGTACGATTGCAGATAAGTTGATGAAATTTGGATGGTTTATTTTCACCACTAATATCTTGAAACTGACAAAAGGATTTCTTGAAATATTGATTTTATTTTTTTTAGCACTCTGTAATATTTTAAAAATCGGGTTTTTATAGTAAAACTTTTTTCATTAACATAATTCAAAGTTGATGTAAGAATATTAAAGATTCCCTGGTTCAAGACGAATCGATTGACCCATAATATTGATGCATTTTACTGAAGAGTAAGGAAGCTATGGTAATGCATAATATTTGAAAACACGGTTTTTTATAGTAAAATTTTTGTCACTAATATAATTCAAAATTGATGCAAGAACGAAAAAGATTCCTCGATTCGAGGCAAATCGATTATTCTAGAATATTAATACACGTTATTAAATGTTAAAGAAGTTATGCTCTTTTCTAATATTTCAAACATCTGTTTCAAACAGAAAAACTTCGTTCTTCGACATAATTCGAAGTTTTCAATAGAAAAGACTTTTTGATCATAAATTTTCAAATAGAATATTTCTGACAATTTTTGTGAAGGAATCAAAAAAGTTGGGCAAGGGATAGGGTGCGACAGAACTTATCCATTCCCTTTTCCAGCTCGAAAAATTATAATTTCGAATTATAAAATTGATTTCTCTGATTTGCCTTTGCACTTGAAAATATTTTCTTGTATTATTTTGTAACTGTGTTTTTTGTAAATTTCTATTTTTAAATTAATAAAGATGAAGAATTTGGTGTGTCTATTATTGGAAAAAAAAACTAATGCTTCCTCTATGAGGAAGCAAATATATTTGCTAACGGGAAGCAAAGCGCTCGTGAAATGACCACCAATTATAAATAAAAACAAAGTGAAAACACGCGAGGTCGAATTCACAATTAGTTTTTTTGTTGAATTCGACTGTTTTTTCCAATTTTAAATTAATTTTTTTTCAATAATAACATCTGTTTGTTTTCAACTGAAGTCTTTCTTTTGTTGAAAATCAACGTTTTTCTACAAAAAGCAAATATTTGATTAAAATTTCACGCATTTTTTTGAAAATTTATCTTCATTGGTAAAAGATAAATTTTTGAAAAATCTAATAAATCTTTTTTTTTTTGTTGAATTCAACTGTTTTTGATTCTCAATAAAGAGATTTTCTGGTTGAAGTATCAAAAATTGTTATACGAGTATAAAATTAAAATTTTGTTTGGTTAAAATATTAGCTATTACAATTGTTGTGTTAAGAATACAACTTTTTTTATTGAATATTTTACTATTGGTTTAAAACGTGAATTACTTCGTTAAAAATTCTTTTTTTTTTTTTTTTTTTTGTTGCAGATTTATAGTTTTAGTTAAAAATTGATATTTTTGGTTGAAAAATGAACTATTTGATTGAAAATCCGTTTTCATGAAAATTGATACTTTTTTGTTGCAAATTCAAGTATTTGGTTGGGGATTCACCTACACCTTTGAAAATTCGTTTTTCAACTGAATTTTGGGAGTTTCTTCAATTTTAGATAAAAATATTTTTGGTTTAAGTATCAACTGTTTTTCGTTTTAAAATTGATTTTTTTTTCATTAGAATATGAAATTCTATTTATTTAAAATTGAAATATGTTTCTTTTAAGATTGATCATTTTAGATGAAAATGCATCTCTGGATAAAAATTAATTTATTTTGTTTCAAATTTGTTTCTTTGAATTAAAAATTCGTTTTTTTTGTTGTTAATTAATTTTTGAACTAAAAGTTTAAATATTCCATTTCTGCTCAAAAAAATATTTTTTTAGTTCAAAATTCAACTATTTGGTTGGAATATCGTGTATTCTATTGAAAATTTGTATTAGACGGTAAAAAATAAATCTGACTAAAAAATTCGCCTTTTCTGGCGGAAAACTAATCTTCTTGTCGCAAAATGCATATTTTTTATTGAAAATTTTACTAGTTGGTTGAAAGTTGAAAAAGTTTGTAAAAAATTAATTTTTTCGTTGTAGACTCATTATTTTATTTAGAAATTAATACCTTTGGTTAAGAACTAACTATTTGGCTGGAAATCCGTTTTTCTTTCATGCAAACTTAATTTTTTTGTACCGAAAAGTTATAACAAATTTTATAACTAAAAATTCCATTTCTTGTTGAAAATTAATTTTTTCTCGTTGCAATTTCGATTATTCGCTGGGGGATTAACGTATTTTGTTGGAAATTATTTTTTTTTCAGTAAATTTGGCGTTTTTTTAAATCCTGAATAAAGATCTTTTTTATTTGAAATATTAACTGGTTTTCGCTCAAAAATTGAACTATTTTTTGGTTAAAATATCAAATGCTATTTATTCAAAATTAGAATATTTTTTGGTTTGAATATGAGGTATTGCATTTTTGTATTGAGAATTTAACTTTTTTATTGAGCATATTTTACTACTTGGTTGAAAGTTGAACCACTTTTTTACACATTATTTTTTTGAGATTGATCATTTAAGATTTCTTTGGTTGAAAATTTAATTATTTTGTGCGGAAGTAGTTTTTTTTTCAATTAAAAATTCCTTTTTTTTTGTTGTTAAAAATTAAGTTTTGAACTCAAAGTTTAAGTATTTCGTTTCTGCTTTGAAATATTTTTTTTTAGTTTATGGTTGAACTATTTGGTTAATATATCATGTATTTTGTTGAGAGTTTGTATTAGTTGGTGAGAAATAAATCTTGTTTGAAAATTGGTCTTTTTTGATAGAAAACTAATGTCTTCGGCAAAAAATTAATTTTTTGCTTTTAAACATTTTACTACTTGGTTAAAAATTAAACTGCCTTTTTAAAAATTTATTTTTCTTTTCAAGATTCATAATTGCGGTTGAAAATATTCACCTCTTTGGTTGAAAATTAATCTTTTTTAGTCGAATGTGTTTTATTTTTAATCAAAAATTAAAGTATTTGTTTAAAATATTCTTGTATTTTGTCAAAAATTCATTCCTTAAAAAAAATATTTTCGGTTGAAATATCAACTGTTTTTCGTTTTTAAATTGAATTTTTTTTCGATTCGATTATGAAGTATTGCATTTTTTTGTTGACAATTTAGCTTTTTTTCATTGTATTTTACTAATTGGTTCAAAGCTGAACTACTTTTTTAAAAGTTCTTTTTTTTCTGAAGATTCATCATTTTAGACGAAAATGCATCTCTGGTTAAAAATATAATTATTTGGTTTACAATTCATTCCTTTAAATTGAAAATCCGTTTTTTTTTGTTGGAAATTAATTTTGGAACTAAAAGTTTAAGTATTCTATTGCTGCTTAAAAATTACTTTCTTAGTTTGGAATTCAATTGTTTGGTTGAAATATCGTGTATTTTGTTAAAAATTTGTATTAGTTGGTAGAAAACAAATCTTGGTGAAAAATTCGTTTTTTTTGGTCGAAAACTAATTTTCTTGGCGCAAAATTCATATTTTTTTATTGAAAATCTCAATACCTGGCTGAAATTTTGTTGCAATTCTTTGTTGCAGATTCATTATCATTTCCATAAAACTTTCTGTTTAAATATTCTTGTATTTAGTCGAAAATTAATTTTTCTGTGGTAGAAAATAATTTTGTTAGTTTGAAATTTACCTTTTTTGGTTAAAAATTCTACTACTTGGTTGAAGATTGAAATATTTTATTGAAAATTCGTTCTTTTCGTTGAAAATTAATTTTGTTGATTACAAATTCAACTAAAACATTTTCGATCGAAAATTTATATTTCTTATTAGCAATTTCCAATAGATTGGATCATTCAAAATCACTGAATAAATGAGTCAAATTGGTTAATATGAAGAGTCAGTTTTTACTCATTTGTCACTCATAAAATCCCCATTATTTGAATCAGTCAAAATGCTTCAAATATAATTTAAAGGATTTGGCCACTTTTTCGAGATTCTGCCCCACTCTGATGAGTTAATTCTTTTTTCCCACGATAAAGATACAAACGAGTGATAAAGCAAAATCCGCGGCATGTCTTTATTTCGCAAAGCTGATTTCTTCGAAATCCAAAAAATGGAGGACACTTTGGGGTCGCGATTATGAACGTAAATCTGGACCCCCTTGAACCTTGATCCGGTCTCGCTGGTTTCCAAACCGAATTCGAAGAATGTCCTCGAGACGAATCGACTTTCGGAAGCGAAGTGTACCAGAACTCGAATTTTCAGGGGTCACGTAGGAATGATTTCAGGAGTCACGCACCACACAGAGAAATTTAATTTCCCATACACCGGCAATTTTGTGTGCAGACACTTTGAGCCGAGTTTATAATTCGTCGCGTTTTATTACACGTGTCCGGCTCTGAGAACGACTCGCGGGAGCCGGCAATATCCATAAATCAGGAATATCGTTGAACGAGCGACAAGTCTCTCCTCTCCTCTCTTTCTCTCTCTTGGGGAATTTAGTCTCATTTTGCTTGTCGCTTTCAACTTCTTCTTTCTTGCTCCCTCTTAATGGATAAGGTTCGCACGTCTTGCATCGCGGATTCGGAGTCATTCGTGTAAACTCGTTGAGCAATGGCTCCAGATTTTTTTTTTTTTTTTTTTTTTTTTTTTTTTTTTTTGTTATATGTAGATCGTATCAACAACACGTGGAGAGTGTGAGAACGACGAGCTAATGACGCGTCTCGTGACATGCACATCGCAACGAGAAATCGACTCGATTGATGCGGCAGCGTCTCACGTGCTGAGTTCTTAAGATGAAGATTTTAATCACGTGGTATTAATTACATGAATTTGCTACCAAATCTTCATGTCATTTAATATAGTGAAGAAAATGAATCAGCTAATACTTAAATAATTTTCACGCCCGGGAATCATTAAAATATATGTATATATAATTTTGAAAAATGAATTCAGATACTCGTTTCACAACATCGCAAGTGTTTGGAAAAATATTGAATGGAGTATTAAACACTTGGAATTCCTGAACTTTTAAGTCAAAATATATATATATATATATATATATATATATATATATATATTTATTTTTCAAGAAAACAAGATTAATTCTCTAATGAAACAAATGAATTTTCAACAAAGTATATGAATGTGATACTATACCTTTATGTAATTTAATATAATTAACAAAATTAGTCAGCTGATAATGAATTAGATTTTTCTTCAGAGCAAAAAGCAATGACAAATGTATATGTGATTTTGAAAATTGAATCTAGATACTCATTTCACAATATCACAAGCGTTTAAAAAAATATTGAATGCGATATTGAACACTCAAAATTCATAAACTTTCAAGTCGAAATATATATTGAATTTTCAACAAACAAGATTAATGTTATAATCAAAAAGAGGCAATTTGAACAAAGTACATGAATTTTCTATTAAACTTCTATGCAATCTAATATAGTGGAGAAAGTTGATCAGTGAATAATTAAATAATTTCAACGTCAAGAAAAAATTGAAATATATGTTTATATAATTTTGAAAAGTGAGTTCAGATACTCATTTCACAACATAGCAAATGTTTGAAAAAGAAATATTGAATGCAATATTAAACACCTCAAATTGCTAAAGTTTCAAGTCAAAAAATATATTGAATTTACAAGGAAACAGTATTAATTGTCTGATCAAACAAACGAATTTTCAACAGAGTATATGAATGTGATACCAAATCTTCATATCATTTTATATAATGAACAAAATTAGTCAGCTAATAATTAATTGAATTCTCCTTCAAAGCAAACGTGAAACAAATGTATATGTTATTCTGAAAATTAAATTCAGATACTCATTTCACAACAGCACAAACGCTTGAAAAAATAATGAATGTGATAATAAACACCTAAAATTCGTAAACTTTGGAGTCGAAATATATATGTTAAATTTTCAAAGAACGAGATTTATTTTCTAACCAAAAGGAGGAAATTTCCACTTAGTGCATGAATTTTCTATCAAATCTTTATCTAATTTCACATATTAAATTATGTTAACCAGCTGACGATTAATTCGTTTTCACTTCCAGAAAAATGACTAGATATTTATATATAATTTTAAGAAGTAAATTCAGTTACACATTTCATGTGATATAATTTAATAATGATACCGGTAATTTAATTCAAAAAGTTTCCCGGTAATTTATTATAATGAACAAAATTAGTTAGCTGATAATCAATCGAATTTTTCTTCAAAGCAAAAAGCAATAACAAATGTATATGTGATTTTGAAAATTAAATTTAGATACTCATTTCACAACATCACCAGCGTTAAAAAAATATTGAATGCGGTATTGAGCACTTAAGATTCCTAAACTTTTAGGTCGAAATATATATTAAATTTTCAACAAACAAGAATAATGTTATAATCAAAAAGAGGTAATTTTAACAAAGTACATGAATTTTCTATTAAATTCGTATTTAATTCAATATAGTGAAGGAAGCCAATCAGCTAATAATTAAGAAATTGAAAATTTTAGAAATTAAAATGTATTTATATATAATTTTGAAAAATGAATTCAGATACTCACTTCACAACATCGCGAATGTTTGAAAAAATATTGAATGCAATATTAAACAATTGGAATTCCTAAACTTTCAAGTAAAAATATATATTGAATTTACAAGGAAACACTATTAATTGTTTGATCAAACAAACGAATTTTCAACAAAGTACATGGATGGGCTACCAAATATTCATATAATTTGATTTAATGAACAAACTTAGTCAGCTAATAATTAATCAATTTTTCCTTCAAAGCATACGTAAAACAAATGTATATGTAATTCTGAAAATTAAATTCAGATACTCATTTGACAACATCACAAACGCTTGAAAAAATAATGAATCTTACAACCAAAAGGAGGAAATTTCCACTAAGTACATAAATTTTCTGTCAAATATTCATTGAATTTAATATATTGAATTATTTCAATCAGCTAATAATTAATTAATTTTCACTTCCACAAAAAATGATTAGATATGTTTATATAATTTTGAGAAGTAAATTCAGATACTCATTTCACAACATCGCCAATGTTTGAACAAATATTGAATGCAATATTCAACACTTGGAATTCCTGAACTTTCAGGTCAAAATATATATTGAATTTATAAGGAAACAAGATTAATTTTCTAAATAAGCAAACGAATTTTCAACAAGGTATATGAATTTGCTACCAAATCTTTATGTAATTAAAAATAATGTACAAAATTAGTCAGCTAATGATCAACTAATTTTTACTTCAGAAAAAAATTAAAACAAATGTAGATATCATTTTAAAAATTAAATTTCAATACTCATTTCACGACAGCACAAACGTTTAAAAAATATTGAATGCAATATTAAACACTTTAAATTCCTAAGGTTGCAAGTCGAAATATATATTGAATTTTCAACAAACAAGATTCATTTTCTAACCAAAAAGAGGAAATTTCAACAAACTACATGAATTTTCTATTTAATCTTTGTTTAATTTAATAAAGTGAATGAAATTAATGAGCTAATAATTAATTAATTTTCACCTCCAGAAAAAATTAATAAATATGTACATATAATTTTAAAAAATGAATTGAGATACTCACTTCACAACATCGCGAATGTTTAGAAAAATATCAAATGCAATAATAAACACTCAGAATTCCTGAAATTATAAGATATTATAATAATATTTTTATGTAAATTCAACTCTTATTGAAAAATTAACTCTTCAGTTGAAAAAAAATCTTATTTTCGGGTTGAAAATTCAATTTCTTATCTTATTATATAAATTTAAATAAATAATATTTATTGAATTTACAAGGAAACAAGATCAATTTTTATACCAAACAAACGAATTTTCAACGAAGTATATGAATTTACTACCAAATCTTTAGATAATTTGATATGATCAACAAAATTAGTCATTTGATAATAAATTAATTTTTTCCTTGAATCAAAAAGGAAAACAAATGTATATATAATTTCGGAAATTGAATTCAGATACTCATCTCACAAGAACACAAACGTTTGAAAAAATATTTAATGCAATATTAAACATTTTGAATTCCTAAGGTTTCAAGTCGAAATATATATTGAATTTTCAATAAACAAGTTTAATTTTCTAACCGAAAAAAGAAATTTTTAACAAACTACATGAATGTGCTAACAAATATTTACGTAGTTCAATATAGTGTATAAAATCAATTAGCTGATAATGAAATAATTTTCACTTCCAGACAAAAATTAAAACATATATGTATGTATAATTTCGGAAATAGAATTTAGATACTCATTGCACAACTTCACAAACTTTAAAAAAATATTGAATGTATTATTGAATGACGTATATTTCTAAAATTTCAAGTCAAGATATATATTGAATTTTCGAGAAACAAGATAAAATTTTTAACCAAAAAGACGGAGTTTTAAGAAAATATATGAATTCTCTATCAAATAGTTGAATTTTTCACCTACAAAAAATAAATTGCTCACTAGAAATGGAATAGTGCAATCTTCAGATGAAAAAAATTAATTCTCAATCCAAAAGGGAACAGAATTTTGAACAAAAAAGTTAAATTTTAAACGAAAGAGACAAATATTGAAAAAATGTGAATTTTCGACAAACAAGGTCAACTTTTAATCAAGAAGTGGAATCATCAACTAGAAAAATGAATTTTTTACTAATTAGTAAATTTATAACAAAAAAAAAAAGAATTTTCTAGCAAGGAAATTAATTTTATATTGAGAAAACACGAATTTTCAACAAATATATAAATTTTCAACAAAACTGTTGAATGTGAAAGCCAAGAGGATGAATTATCTACCAGATGGTTGAATTCTCAACCCAAAAATACGATTTTTTTTCAACCAAAGAGTTAATTTTTTACGAAAAGTTAAATTTTCGTACAAATAGTTCAATTTTAATTAAAATAGTTTAATTATTAACCAAAAAGTTCAATCCAGACCACAAACAAAACGTTTATTTTTTAACCAGGAAAAAACAGAATTTCCAACAAAATTATTATGTTTTCAACAAAAGACATGAATTTTTAATGAAAACAATATAATAAAGATGAATTTTCAACCAAATATTTCAATTTTCAACCAAAAAGAACAATTTTTCAGGAGAAAAATTAATGTTTTACCAAAAGACACGAATTTCCAACACGATACCTCAATTTTCAAAAAAGAAAGATAATTTTCTACTAAAGAATTGAATTGTTATACAAATAATTTGCTTATTAAAAAAATAGTTCAATTCAGACCAGAAAAATGAATTTTAAAGAAAAATGTTAATTTACCACAAAATAGTTCAATTTTTTACCAAATTGTTAAATTTTCAACCAAACCAGATTAATTTTAAACCAAACAGTAGCATTTTTAACTAAAATGACAAATTTTCGGCAACAAAGATTAATTTTGAAAAAATATTAATTTTTCGCTAAAAAAGAACAGAATTTTCAACAAAATATTCATATTTTCAACAAAAGAGATGAAGTTTCAACTAAAATGATGAATCATAAAAAAAAGAATTTTAATTCTAAAAATTTTTAATTCTTTAATCTTTTAAAAATTCCTTAGAATGCTTGCAAATACTTGCAAATATATAGGAATTATATGAAAATCGGAAATACTTTATTAAACTTTATTCTAAAATTTATAAATGATTCATTTTGCTTCAGTTTCAGTGAAATTAAAATAACTGATTTATCACTAAAAATCCTTATTACTGATTCAAATGGTAACATTTTTACTAATGCAGATTTAGAGCATAAAGCTGGAAATGATAATTTTTTTTTGTATTTTAGTACGTTTTTTTATACATATTTTGACATTTTAAGGAAAAAAACAAACTTTTTTAATTGAATCGCAAAAAATCCAAATTTAAACGTATTTATCTCTTCGTGATTGAGTTAAATAAGGAACTGTGAGTTCATAAATGGAAAATTTCTGGAAATCATTTTTCCAGATAATGTTTTCATTAAAGAAGAATCTCTTATTCAAATTTTCCTTATACCTATAAGGAAACTGAGAATTCTTTTATCAGTCGTTATTTCCTGTGTACATTTTCCAATAAAAATAAAATTTGTAGACATTTATTTTAGTTGTGAACACTCACCTTAATCAAACATAGCCATAAGCCTATACACTTTTTTCTTAAACTTACTTTAGATTTCGCGAAAAAGGGAAAACAAACTGGGAATGCAATTTCTAAATATATTATCATAATTATTAAAAAAAATAATGACATTGTAAAAATCTCGCTTGTTTCTATAGTGAAATATGCTATAAAAATAAATGTCACTTCTATATTTACCTTTTTTTAAATTTATATGTTTACTTAGTTGACTTATTCAATCGTGTACATTGTACAAATAAGTCATGTATGATTCTTGTCACGCTTTTCATATTTGCCTTGATTATCAAAAAGTATTAACATTTTGTATACTACCACATGCATGGCAAAGTGCATTACCGCAGATTTTATATCTTTTTAAATAAACTTATCGATTTTGATATTTTATCAAAGAGAATATTAAAACTTAAATGAATTTCTTATTGCCATATTTTAATTTTTTTAAAATGTTTTGAGATTAAACTAAACCTACTCATGGGGTCCAAGAATAAATAACTTTTAATTTTAAGTTTATGGAAGAGTGTTATATCGAAACTGATAGATTTTTGAACCTTTAGAGTAGAACAATTAAAAATTTTTTAATCTAGAAACTTTTTAATATTGAAAAATTTAAAGTTATAAAGAATATAAAATCAAAAACTTAATATAGGTTATAGAACATTGAGAAATAGTCCAATTTTATACTGAAATAATTGATGATTTATATTTTCATGGAATTCAGCTTGATTATTTTCAAACTTCTCAAAAATGGTGAATATTTTTAATGAAAACATTTGTATTTTTGCCCCAAAAAATGCTTGAAATCAAATCCAAATATCAGATTTGTTTGCCCTTCCAGAATTTTATGTCTCAAGTTTTCTTTTTTTCAAAATTGACTTCTTTATTTGAAAACTCAAGTATGTGTTTGAAATTTCATGTATTTTCTTGAAGAATTGTCTCTATCGGTAGAAAATGAATGTTTGAAAAAATGTTTATCCATCGTCTTTTTTGATAAAATTCAATTGTTATTAATTGAAAATTAAAATCTTTTTTGGTTAAAATTTCAAATGTTTATGTTTCCAAACTAAAATTTTTCCCCCCTTAAAAATTGAACTTTTTTGGATGAAAAAGTATTTTGTTGTAATTCCATTTTTCTTGTTGAAAATTTGTCTTTATTGGTAGAAAATAAAAAACAATCTAATAAGTTATCTTTTTCGCAGAATTCAACTGTATTATATTTAAAATAAAAATATTTATGGCTTGAAATATCAAATATTTTTTTATATGAAATTGAAATCCTCTTGGATTTGAATATTAGCTTCTTTAATAAAAATTTTTGTAATGAGAATTAAACTTTTCCATTGAATATTTTACTACTTGGTTGAAAGTTGAACTAATTTGTTTGAAAATTTATTTTTCTTAAGATTCATCATTTTAGATGAAAATTGATCTTCTTGGTTGCAAATTTAACTATTTTGTAGAAAATTCGCTTTTGCTTTGTTAAAAATTATTTTCTTAAACCATTCA
>CAKNXH010001545.1:64762-89323 GCA_932178445.1 Andricus quercusramuli | reverse complement strand
GATAGAAAAAAAATCTTGGATGAAAATTTGTATTTTTTGGTGGAAAATTAATCTTCCTAGCACAAAATCTTTTTTTTTTCTTGAAAATCTCACTACTTGGCTAAACTACTTTGTCAAAAAATCCTCCTTTTATTCAAGATTGATCATTTGATTTAAAAATTTATATATTTGGATCAAAAATCAACTATTTTGCTGAAAATGGAGTTTTTTGTTGAAAATTTATTGTTTTCTTGCTAAAAATTAATTTTTTAATTCAAAGATTGAGTGCTTCATTTTTTTTATTGAAAATTTAACTATATTAACTTTAACCTCGTTAAAGAAAATTGAATCTTGGTTGAAAATTCGCTTTTTTTGGTAGAAAATCAATCTTTTTGGTGCAAAAGTCATTTTTCATATTGAAAATTTTATTGTTTGTTTAAAAAGTGAAATACTTAGTCAAAAATTCCTTTCAGTCTTGGAGATTCATAATTTTTTCTGAAAATTCATCACATTAGTTGAAAATTTAACTATTTTGTTGAAAATTGGTTTGTTTTTTATTGAAAATTAATTTTCTTTTTAATAAAAATTTTTAAAATTTCATTTTTTATTTGAAATTAATGTTTTCTGTTGAAAATTCAACAACTTGGTTGAAAGTTAAACTGCTTTTTTAAAAATTAATTTTTTTTGTTCAAGATTCATAATATTTATGAATCAGTCGAATCAGTTAAAAATTCATCTATTTGGTTAAAAATAGATCTTTCTCATTTAAAATTTACTTATTTTGTAAGAAAATTTTTTTTTTCATTTGAAAATTAAACTTTTTGTTCAAAAATTCTTGTATTTTGTTGAAAGTTCGTATTTTTTGGTAGAATTTTTTGTTAAATTCTAATAAATCATTTTTTTTGTTAAATTTAACTATTATTGAGTTGAAAATTAAAATTTATTATTTGTTTGAAATATCAAAGTTTTTTTTTACTTAAAATTGGGAATTCAACTCTTTTTCATTAAATATTTGACCACATTGATAAAAGTTGAACTAATTTGTTAAAAATTTCCCTTGTGTTTAAGACTCATCATCTCAGATGAAAATTCATCTTGCTGGTTCAAAAATATATTTTTTTTTTTGGAAAAATCGTTTTTTTTTTTTTGAGAATCAATTTTTCAAACTGAAACTTTGAATATTCCAGTTTTTCTTGAAAACTAATTATTTTAGTTGAAAATTTAACTATCTGGTTCAAATATCATATATTTTTTGAAAAAAGTATAAAAAATAGTCCATTTTTATATATAAATCCATAATAATTGATATTTTTGTGAAATTCAGCTCAATTATTAATTATTAATTATTATAAATTACCACGCTGTTTCAAAAAATTGTCAAAGACGTTAATTTCCTCAAAAACTTCGCCTTCCATTTTCTCAGAAGTAGTTACATTTTTCAAAATAATATTCTTTGTCTTTTATTCAACAACTAATGATCTAGAAGTCAAATTCTTATTCTTTAATTGAACTGAAAAATAGATTTTATCAAATGTTTTTTCTTTACGAAATTCTTAAAGCCTCACATAATTTCTTTAACATCCCTTAAAATCATTCAAATCCTTTGAAATCCTTTGAAATCAGTTTAAAAATTTTAAAGCTTTTTAATATTACTTGGAAAAATTTAAAATACCCGGAAATATTTTATATCCTTCAAAATTCCACTATATCACTGAAATTAATAATAATTTTCTTGAAATATTTAAAATAACTTAAAATGAAGATTCCTTGGGATCTTTTCGAATACCTTGAAATATTCTAAATTCTTTCAAATCTTCCGAAGCTTGATTAAAGTTTTTAGAGCCCTTAACAATTCTTCGGAATTAAAGGAAATGCCCTGATATCCTACTATTATATATCCTATTGATATCCTATTCGGATGTTGAATAATTTGATACAATCTCCCCTTACAATTCTTCCCCTTCCCCACTGCCCCTGATTCCCCCACTTCCTCTTTCCTCACATCACCCATCGCTCACCATTTCCTTAAATTTCTCCTTCTCTACTTCACCTTTCCTCGCTTCCACTGCTAACACTCCTCTTCCACTACTTTCCTTCCCCAGCCATCACTTTCCCTCTCCTACTTTCTAGTATATCCAATCATTTTCCGTACTTCCGCTCACTTACATCCCTCACTACCGCCCCCCATTATCCCTCACTACCCTAGTTATCTTCCCTTCACTTCTCCTTATTTCTCTTCACTTCCTCTACGCCCCCTTGTTCCTGCTAATTTCCCCCACTTTCCCTCCCCAATTTCATATACTTCTTCTTCCCTCATTTCCCCTCACTCCCCTAAACCTTATTCATCATACTTTCCCTTACTTTCTCTACTTATCCATCGTTTTTCTACCACTCTTCCTCCTACCGTCCCTCCCCTTATTTCCCTTTACTTCCCTGACTTCTCTACTTCCTGTCGCTTTACCCCACCTTCCTCATTATTTCCCTTACTTCTACCTCATCTATTGCCCTACTTCTTGCTTCCCCGGCTAGCACTCCCATTCCACTACTTCCCTTTCTCAGCCATCACTCTCCCTCTTCTGCTCACTCTCATTTTTGAATCATTTCTCCAACTTATGCTCACTTCTCCTACTTCCCCTTTCTCATTTTCCTTCACTTTCCCATCTCTCATTACCCCTTACTTCCATTAGTTCCCATCCTTTCAGTTGTCCTCACTTTCTTTAGGTCCCCTCTTTCTTTCAAAATATTCCGACTTCCGCTCTTCTATTTCACACACTTCTCTTGGCCTCATTCGCTCTCACTCCCCTAACTCTTGTTTATCATACTTTTTCTCACTGTCTCTACTTAGTCATCGCTTCATTTTACCACTCTTCACTCCTTCCTCTTGCTTTCCCTCCCTTCATTTCCCTTCACTTCTTCCACTTTCTCTACTTCTTCTCCCTTTATTTCATCATTTCCCTTACATTTTTCTCGTCTATTTTTCAATTTATCGCTTCCCTAGCTACCACTCCCCTTCCACTACTTCCCTTCCTTTCCGCAGCCCTCACTCCACCCCCCTGCTCACTCCCATTTTTAAGTATTTCTTCTACTTCCCCTTACTCACACTCACTTCTCCTACTTCCCATCCCTCATTTAACTTCACTTTTCCACCATTCATTACCTCTCACTACCCTCAATTCCCATCCTCTCATTTCTTCTCACTTTCTCTACGCACCCCTCGTTTTTCCTAATTTCCCCCACTTCTCCTCCTCCATTGCACATACTTCTCTTCCCCTCATTTCTCCTTAATATCCCAACTTTTACTTACATTACTTTTCCTCACTATCTCCACTTATCATCGTTTTTTCTCCTACTCTCCACTCCTTTACCCTACTTTTTCTTTCTCATTTCCCTTTTCTTCCTAAACTTCTTCTACCACCCCTCCTTATAATTTTCCCTCAGTTTCCCTCACAACCACTCATTGAAAAAAAAACGACAGATGGAAAACTATCAGGGTTTCTGTCCAGGACTACGAAAGCCTCACAAAAAAAAATAGAAAAAATAATTGATCATTAGTGGACATGAATGCTTTCTTGGTGCGAATCATTAGAATTTTCAGCAAGTTCCTGGCAAGTCGGTGGAAGAGGAGTTCCGCGGCAAAAGAGCTGCTTTCGAAATGATTGAAATACGTCAAGTCAAGTTAACCGGAGTTCGTATTGCCCTTATAGGGCTCAGAAGCGCGATATAAATCCGTGAGTAAAAGAAACTGCCCTGGCGACGTTAATTTGTGAACGATTACAAGCACCTGGTGCTCGTCCCCTCGCGAAGGACAGGGAGGAGGTGGGCACAAAGAGTCGGGGCCATGTCGGCCATTGCACATTCTTCAGGACAAGCACTGGACTTATGTATGTTCCCTCTACTTACCCTGCCACTGATTTTTTTCAAGCACTTGTAAAAAAAATGAAAAACAAAAATTATTATTTTACCATTAAGCCATTTAAGCCTACCCTTTCGGGGTAGGCGTGACTCGCTTGGTTGGAAAATAGTGTTGGGAAGGAGGTATAGATTTTTTAGATTGATCTAAAATTTTCGTGTCATTTGTTTTTTAATAAAACGTTTTTTCCGCATACTGCTCTGACCCAGGTTGCTGATCAATCTCTCTAGTGATCACCCCAAGTGAAGAGCTTCACAAGATTGTTATGTGAGGTTTCCCACTCAGGCCCATTAGTATCCAAGAAAAAAAATCATACACTTAATATATCTGCGTTTCTAGGAATATAATGAGAAAATCTAACTATTTTTTTTAACAATAATTTTTTTAGTTGAAAATTCAACTATTTCATTCTGGGTTAAAGATGTATTATTTTCAGTTGAAATTTTGACTATGCATTCATGTATTTTCTTGATAATTCGTATTTTTTGGGTAGAAAACTAATCTTCTTGATTAAAAAATCAATCTTAAGATTGATTTGATAAGGGAATTCCCTTAAAATTGAACTATTTGGTTCAACGTTGAACGTCTTTTCTGGTAGAAAATTAACCTTTCCTTTTGGTTAATGATACGACTGCTTGGTTAAAGACTAATATGTTCAAGATTATTGATTCTAGTACAAAATCAATTTATCTTGTTGAAAATTCCTCATTTTTGTGGGAAATTACTGCTCTTGCTTGAAAATTTATATTTTAGTTAAAAATCGACGGATTTCAGTGAAAAATTTGACTATTTCTTTGGAAATTCTGTTTTTTTTTCTTACTTTAAAATTCATTTTTCATCTGCAAATTAAAGTATAATATTTTTTATTGAAAAATTTATCTTTTCCGCTAAAAATTTAACTATTAGGTTGGAAAATCATGAATTCTGTTGAAAAATCTTCTTTTTTGGTACAAAATTATCTTTTTGCATTAAAATTCATATTTTGATTGAAAATTAAACCATTTTTAAACAAAATTCATTTCTTTGGTTGAAAATTTAACTATGTTGTTGAAGGCCCGTTTTTTTGGCGGGGGGGGGGGGGGGTCAAGAATAATTTTTTTCAATTGAAAAAGGAACCATTACATTTTTTGTTGAAAATTGGTCTTTTTTAGTTAGAATTTCAACTATTTCATTGTGAATTCACGCAAATTCATATTTTGATTGACAATTTAATTATTTTGGTTCAAAATTCGACTCTTTTGTCGAAAATTTGTCTTTTTGGTTCCTTCTTGGTTCAAAATTCCTTTCTTTAAATGAAACTGTAAACTTTATTAAGAATACTCCTTTTTTTATAATTTGTATTTTTCTGTAGAAAATTAATCTTCTTGATTAAAAAATCAACTTCTTTTAAATTAAACTATTTGGTTTAACGATGAACGTCTTCTTTGTTAGAAAATTGCCCTTTTCTTTTGGTTGAAGATACAAATGCTTGGTTGAAAATTAATCCTTTGAAGATGATTGATTCTAGATAAAAATTAATATATTTTGTTGAAAATTCGTCTTTTTTGTACAAAATTATTGCTCTTGCCTGAAAATTTATATGTGGGTTGAAAATTGAACTATTTTATTGAAAATTACTTTTTTTAGTTGTGGATTAATTTCTTTACTGAAAATTCAGCTATCCCATTTTTTATTGTAAATTGATTTGTTTTAGTTGATAATTCAATTATTTTAAAATAATGTATTCATTTAAAAATTTGTCTTTTTCGGTACACAATCAAACTTCTTGCTTTCGAATTTATATTTTGGTTAAAAATTAAAACACTTCGATGAAAAATTTGACTATTTTGTTGAACATTCTTTTTTTTTTTTTTTAAATTGATTTTTTACCTGAACATTAAAGTATAGGGGAGAGTGGGGAGTTGTGGGCCACGCTTTGTTTTCAAGCCATAACGACTCTGAACATCGATAAATTGTCAATGTATGAACTTTTATTTGTAGTAAACTTGTCAATACATCAGCTGGAGACCACAATTAATAAAATTCGTTAATGCGCGAGAAATATTTAGGATGACATAAATCTTATAAAAATCGATATTTGTGATTTTGGTGGGGAGTTGTGGGCCATGACAAAAAATAAAAGAAAATGGCATATTTCAGTAGTTTATGTTTATCAAAGTTGAAGTAAGTAAAAATTAATGATTTTAAAAAGATTAAAAAAAAATTATTCTGATTCACAATCTATGCAAGTGTAATATCCGGTCCTCATGTTGGCACATTTCAAGTGTACAGCACGATCACACATGTTGCAGTGAACTGTGTTGTTCCGATTTAAAATCTTTGGCATTGTCACCTTGCAGATAATGCAAAAGTCTTTTCAGAACAAGAGAAAAGAAGTTTCACTTAAAAAAGTGAAATACGTATTAAGAACGTTTGGCCCACGACTCCCCACTAATGGTGGACCACAACTCCCCACAGCTGTCATTTACGAAATGACTGAATTGCCATACACACAATCAATGTTTCACCGGAATTGTTTGATTAAATTTAAAGCCAATTGCTCAAGGAATATTTTTCAATAACGTGCCTTTGAAATCTGCTGTAGAACGGGACTTTGAATATCAACCACTTGAGTTGAATAAAAACTTTTATTTTCATTTCTTTAATCAACAATGTCAAAATACTAACTACGCGTGTTGAGACTGTGAGTCGAGTTCACAAAGTTAGCTCACACAAAGAGAGTCTTTTGGCAGTGGTCAAAGCAGTCCTACCACCCACAACATGGCGGAGATTAAGGTGGCCCACGACTCCCCACGGCCCACAACTCCCCACCGTCACCTACTATTTCTTATCCCAAATTTATCTGTTATTGCTAAAAGCTTAACTATTTGGTTGAAAAATCATAAGCTCTCTTGAAAAATCGCCGTTTTTGGTACACAATTATCTTTTTGCATACAAATTCATATTTGATCAAAAATAAAACTATTTTCGTAAAAAATTCATTTCTTTGGTTGAAAATTTAACTATATTGTTGAAAAATCGTTTTTTCTGGGGTGTTCAAAATTAACTGTTTCAAATTGAAAAAGAAATTATTCCATTTCTTGTTTAAAAATTGGTCTTCCTTAGTTAGAATTCTAACTATTTCGTTGAAATTTCATATAAATTCATATTCTGGTTTAAAAATTCAACTCTTTTGTGGAAAATCGGTCTTTTTGTGTTCAATATTGAACTATTTTGTTAAAAAATTCATTCCTTTAGTTGAAAAGTCTTTTTTTTTTTGTTCAATATTCTTTCATTCCGATAAAACTTTAACTATATTATCAAAAATGCTTCTCTTTTTGTTGAGAATTAATTTTTTCAACTGAAAGTTGACCATTACATTTTAAGTTGAAAACTTTTTTTTAATTGCAAATTCAACTACTTATTCAAAAGTTGAACTACTCTGTTAAAAATTAATTTTTCTGGTTAAAGATTATAGATTTTATCTTGAAATCGCTTGGTTAAGAATTTAACCGTCTTTTTTTAATTTAACCTTTTTATTCAAAATTACTGTATTTTGTTAAAAATTCTCCGTTTTTGTTACAAAATTATTCTTCTTGCTTGAAAATTTATATTGTGATTGTAAAATGAACTATTTTGGTGAATAACCTTTTTTTTTAGCTGGAAATTAATTTTTTCACCTAAAAATTAAACAATTATATTCTTTATTGTTACTTTACCTGTTCTAGAGGAAAATTGAACTATTTGGTCGTTTTATGTATTTTGTTGAAATTTGTCTTTTTTGGGTGAAAAATTGATCTTCTTCCTCGAAAATTCATATTCTTCGTAGAAAGTTACATTATTTTAATGAACAAGTAGACTATTTTGTTGAAAATTAATTTTTTCTAGTCGGAGAATAATTTTTTTATTAAAAATTGAAATATTTCATTTTCTTTGCAAATTCTCATTCATATACAAATTTGAAAATTTCCAAATTTATTTATTTCAAACAAAAAAGCGAATTTCCTACAATAAAATACGAATTCTTAAGAAAGTACTCAAATTTTCTACAAAATAATTTAATCCCCTATGAAAAAATTAAATTATCAGCGAAATAGTTGAAATCTCAGCCGTAAAAGATAATTTTCTAATTATCAAACAGACGAATTTCCAACCAATAAAGATTTTTCAATGATGAAAGAAAAAAAGTTCACCTAAATTGTTGAACCCTAAAGCCAAAAAACGAATTTTCTGTACAAAAATTAAATTTTCAGCTAGAAAAATTGGAATTATCAGCCAAAAATTCAATTTTCAACAAAATAGTTGATTTTTCCACACAGAATGTTAAGTTTTCTCAAAAGGTAAAATTTCTACGAAATAGTTGAATTTTCAACAAAACAGTATTTTCGGACAAAAAATAATGACTTTTTAACCAATTTATTGAATGTTCGACAAAACAGTTGCATTCTAATCAAAGGCAGATAAATTTTCCACTCAGACAGATGACTTTTTTAATAAAAATATACATTTTCGAAAAAAATAGTCGAATTTTCATCCAAAAAAGATTTCAGTGGATTTTTCAACACGAAATGTGAATTTTTCTTAAAAGGTGAATTTTAGACGAAATAGTTGAATTTTCAACAAAACAGTAGATTTTTGGAAAAAATGTTGATTTTTTAATAAATATATGGAATATTCAACCAAACAGTTGCACTCTTATCCAAGAAATATGAATTTTCTGCTCACACAGATGAATTTTTAAATAAAAAAAGATACATTTTCAGAGAAAAAAAGAATAGTAAAATTTTCATCCAAAAAATATTTCACTTTATTTCTCAACACAAAATGTGAATTTTTCTCAAAAGGTAAATTTTCTACGAAATATTTGTATTTTCAACAAAACAGTAGATTTTTGGACCAAAGAAGATAAATTTTTTAAAAATTCAATAAATTTTCAACCAAGCGGTTATATTTTCATCAGAGAAGAATGAATTTTCTACTCAGAAAGATGAATTTTTTATTGAAAAGATTAATTAAGAAAAATACCCGAATTTGCATTTTGAAAAAAGATTTCAGTTGACTTTTTGACACAAAATTTTAATTTTTCGCAAAAGGTAGAATTTCTGCGAAATAGTTGAATTTTCAACAAAGAAGTAGATTTTTAGACCAAAAACGATGACTTTCTAACAAATTCATTGATTTTCAACCAAACAGTTGCATTCTTATCACAGAAAGATGATTTTTTTACGCAGACAGATGAATTTCTTAATCAAAAAAAAAAATTTTCAGAAAAAATAGTCTAATTTCCATCCAAAAAAGATTTCAGTTGATTTTTCAACAAAACAGTTCGAATTTCACCACAAAGGATGACCTTTCAACTAAATTATTGAATTTTCAACCAAACAGTTTTATTCTTATCTGAGAAAGATGAAAGTTCTACTCAAGCAGACGAATTTTTCAAGCAAAAAGGTAAATTAAAAAAAAATAGTTGGATTGTTATCCAAAAAACATTTCAATTGAGTTTTCAACACCAGAATATGAATTTTTCTCAGAAGAAAAATTTCCTACCACATAGTGGATTTTTCAAGCAAAAAGTTTGACTTTTTAACAAAACTGTTAAATTTTCAAACAAATAATAAAATTTACTACTGAAAAAATATTTTTCAGGAGGAAGCAATTCCAAAAAAAGAGATATAAATAAAAAGCAAATAAACTACTCACAAGTATGTTATATAAGCGTTACCGCAAAAAATTATTTTAAAAATTCTCTAATTTTTTCCTAACGAATTTTTCATTTTCCCTGACCATTTATATTCAAAGACCAGAATATCACATTTGTAACATTTCCAACTCAGAATCTTTTACAAACGGAATAAAACAATTTCAAAGAAAACTTGAGAAATTTCAAATTTATTCTGCTCGATAGTTATTTAAAGTTATATTAATTCCATGACTTCTACAGGATTTTTTTTTAAATTCCTGACTTCGTAAAAAAAATCGTATTGAGCAAATGCTGAGAGTGATGTGTTTATATCAGCCACAATCGAACTGTCTGAATCGAGTTTTTCGAAAAATCTCATATCTATTCGTTACAAATTTACTGAGATATGCAGCTTTTGAAAAATTACTCCACGTCTGTCCGCGCAGACTGAACCTCGTGGACGCTCCCTAACAGAGCAGTCCTCACCACGCAATATCTAATAACGCGGGCAAACGTCGAGTACTTTTTCTAAAGCTGAATATCTCAGTAAATTTTCAACGATTCGACATGATATTTTCCAAAAAACTTCAGTTAGCATTGCTGAACAGATCACTCACTGGAAGTTGTTTGAAAGACGCAGTCACCTAGATCCTTTTTACCGGCGAAACCAAGAAAACACAATTATCGATTGACCTTATTTTGCATTTAAATATTATCAAACAATGAGCAAATGGAAAATCATAAAAAATCTCTTGACCCCTTCCTCCTCCTTGAGTTGTGATGTAATTTAAGTAGTCCTTAAGGAAATGCTGAGAGTGATGTGTTTATATCAGCCACAATCTACCCGCCCGAATGAAGTTTTTTGGAAAAATTCATATCAATTCGTTAAAAATTTACTGAGATATTCAGAGTTGGAAAAAGTACTCGACGTCTGCCCGCGCAGACTGAACTTCGAGAACGCTGCCTAACAGAGCACTCCTCACGACGCATTAGCTAACAACGCGGGCAGACGTTGAGTACGTTTTCTAAAGCTGAATATCTCAGTAAATTTTCAACGATACGATATGAGATTTCCCAAAAAACTTCATACAAAATTGCTGAACAAATCACTCACTTGAAGTTCTTTGAAAGACGCAGTCACCTAGATCCTTCTTACCGGCGAAACCAAGAAAACACAATTATCGATTTACCTCATTTTGAAATTAAATATTATTGAACAATAAGCAAACGAATAAATCGTAAGAAAAAATCTTGACCCCTCCCTCCTCATTGAGCTGTTACGTAATTTAAATACATCTCCAAGTCAAAAGTACCTATATCTAATTCTTAATCCATTAACCACCTATCTGAATACCCTTCCTGTGAAAGCACTAAATCACATCACCCAAAAAATCAAATTGCAATTGAATCAACCATATTTATTAGTTTCTGTAACTTGTGAGCTTGGAGTCAAAGACAGACTTACGACAGAGAACCGATTTTTTTTCTCGCAAAATTACTTCCTCGATTGGAACATGTACTTTTCCCTTCGCGTATTGGATGCACTATAAACTTTAAATTACCTGCGCAAGCGAAGTGCCTTTCACGAACCGAGAACCTTCCTATTCCATTAATACGTGCTTCGGGAAACCTGTTTGTACCATAAAGACACTCGGAACACAGACACCCCGTCGCTAATAATTCGATCTGTCCAATCGCGAGAACTCGAGAAAAATGTTCGATTGCCTCAATAACCTTCCAGACTGAAATTCCTTTCAAACGACAACACTTTGATGACTTTCGATCATAAGATCGCGAATTTCCTGCTGGGTGCGAAATGCGGCTTGGAAATTTATGGGCCAATCGATTCCGAAAGAGTCGCTAAATTTCGGATTTAGTTGCTTATCAGGAAAGAAAATTGCTTCATCCCATTTCTGTTCTTACTTTAACTCAAGTAATACAATTTTATCTTCAAGTACATGCATTTGTGAATGATGCAGGTTTTATAAATATGCTATTTATGAATGTTAATGCTACAACTGCTACTTTCAATAACGGCAGAGAAGAACTGGAATTTAATGCGAGGATAAGCTATAAAGATTAGCGTCTTTGAGCATTATTGTGAGACTTGCAGATGACAAGCACATTCAGCAATTAAATTCAAGGATTAAAAGTTCAATCACATGAATGTATGAAGGATATTCGAGTGTGAGATCTTAGTGTATTTTTTGTCAGCTTCCACTTTTGAAATATTAGGACGTCAAAAAAACAGAAAAGAAAAAATTGTGAGAAATAAAGCGAAATTGAGGTGATATTAGGTTGGTCCTTCGAGCCGGATCTGCCATAGGGGCTGCTCAAAAACCGTTCGCTGCTTTAATTTATTTTTTTTTTGAATTCGAGTGTTTTAGAAAATATTTGACTTTTGAACCCGAAGGGATGAATTTGCAACTAAGAAAGATCATTTGTTAACTTAATAGTTTAATTTTCGATTAACGAGCAAAATAATTTCACACCGTACGTTTGCAATTAAAACCAAATACTTGAAATTTTGAGCATGAGAGGATTTTTCAACAAAAAAGTTTATTTATTAACAAAATAGTTGATTTTCAAATTTAAAAAGATAAATTTTCAACAATATGATCGAATTTTAAAACAAAAAAGATTAAACTTTAAACAGTTGCATCTTCAAGTCCACAAAGACAATTTTTCAGAAGACAGTTGAATTTTCAACTAAGAAAGATGATTTTTCGACCAAGAATTTTTCTGCCAAAAAAGATCTATTTTCAAATCCAGAGGACGAATATCCTATCCAAAAAGACGAATTTTTAAGAATAAAGTTGAATTTTCGAAAAAGATTATTTTTTCAACAAAATCGTTGTATTTTCAAATTAATGAAAAGATGAAGTTTTAAAGAAATAGTCGAATTGAGAAAAATTGACGATCAATTGAAAAGCTAAATTTGTAATAAAAAAGTTGAAAGTTCAAGCGAGAGAGCTGACTTTTAAACAAAATGGGTGAATTTTTTACCAAATAATTAATTTTGAAACAAAAACGGTCAATTTTCAAATAAAAATGGAACAGTTGAATTTTGAGTTGACGAATTTAATTTTCAACATGTATTTGCATTTTCATTTAAAAAATTTGAATTTTTAATGACAAATTTAGTATTTGAAAAAGATATTAAATCTCAAACGCAAACAGTTGCATGAATTTTCAACAGAAAAGTAGAATTTTTGGAAAAGATGATTTTTTCATAAAATCGTTGTTTTCTACCTTAAAAAAAATCAATTTTCAACGAAGTGGTTGAATTTAACGAAAGTTGATGAATTAAAATGATGATTATCAATTTTCTATAATAATAATAATAATTCGTCAATTAATAATTCACAACCAAATAATTGGAACATGAAGTCAAATGGACGAATTTTCGAAAAAGTATTTTAATTTTTAACTAGATAGTTGAATTTTCAACTCAAATCAATCAATTTTCAACCAAAAATGGAATAGTCAAATTTTGAGTCAAAGAAATTAATTGTCAAAAAAATTCCAAGATAACAGTTTAATCTTGAACAAAACAAAAATTTCATAAATCAGTTCAACTTCGAACCAATAAATTGATCTTTTAGCAAAAGATAATGATTTTTTAATGAAAAAATTAATAGTTGAAAATGCAACAAAAAACGATCAATTTCAGAAAACAAAAAATGGATCAGTTAAATTTGCAGTGAAGAATTTCAAATTGGAACTAAAATAAGAACGGATTTTTAACAAAATAAAAAAAAAGAATTGTTCGAAAAAAGGTAAAGAGGAGAATATGACTCCAGGAAAAATTTAACAAAAACAATTAATTGAAATTCAGGAGCAAAAAATTATTTTGAAATAATTTTTAAATTCTTTTCAGACAGTTGTGAGCCTTGAAAGTTAGTCAGAGTAGACCACATGACTTAAAAAAAAAGGGTTGAGGCTATTTAATATAATATTCAAAAATTTCAACTTTTATGTTTTTGTTTCACTTGAAAAATTTAGTGATTGTAGTTGATTAAACTCAGATCTCACACTATTATTCTTATTCCTTCTGTCGCACCACTCCTTTCTATCCTATTCCTTCTTATTCAATCCTATCTCATCGTCCCCTCCTCATTCATCCCCTACTTTTCCTACTTCATCGCCTCCCCAACTCCCCCTCGAAGCACCTACTTCCTCAACCCTAATTTGCCTCATTTTTTTAACACCTACTCCCATCCCTACGCCCCTCTCCTCTCCAACCTCCCACCTTAACCCTACTTCCTATGCTCATCACATCTCCTACTCCTTCCTCATTGGCCCCTCCCACCTCCTACGCATTGCCCCTCTCAACCCTTCTACCGCACTTACTTCACGACCTTCCCTACTTATCCCTCGAAACACCTACTTCCTCAACCCTAAGTTGTCTCATTTTTTAACTCCTACTCCCATCCCTACGCCCCTCTCCTCTCAAACCTCCCACCCCAACCCTACTTCCCATACTCATCACATCTCCTACTCCTTCCTGACTGACCCCTCCCACTCCCTATCTCCTGCCGCTCTTAATCCTTCTACCGAACCCTACTTCCCATCTACATCCCCCAATTCTTCTTCATACCCTTATTCCCCTTCATACCCTACTTCCCCTCCCACTCCCTGCTCCCCTCCCAACCCCACCCTTCTAACCCAAACCTACTTCCCAGGTACATCCACTAATTCCCCTCTAACTCTTACTACACACAATCACTTTCCCAAACTCACCCTCCCTGGAAAAGTATAAGGGTTTTTGTTCGCGACTACGAAATCCTCAAAACAATTGAAATCTTTTCTAAATCGTTTTTCAAACGAATTTAGTTTTAATGCTGATTCTTTCTTTGATTTGGTTTTAAATAAGTATTTTTGACAAATTGAAACATTGTTTGAGGGTTTTCTTTCGATCAGCGAAGTTAAGCAGCGCTGGGCTCGGTTGTACTCGGATGGAGCCATCGTACAAGATGGGGTTTATTTATATCAGCTTTTAAGCTACTTCATTCCCAGTCTGAATCTAACACTAAAAATAATTTCAAATAAATACAGGACTAAATAAAAAAAAATTTTGTGTGTGAATCAGGAATATATCTTATAATAAAATTCAACTAAGATTTGAAATTTTTCATCAGTTTAGTTTTTACATATTTCTTTCTAGAAGGCTGTCTGATATAAAATTTATAGAATGGTTTTCAACAAATAAGACGAATTTTCTACCAAGAAAGTCGAATTTTTAACAAGAAAGTTAATTTTCAATCAAGATAAAAGGTGGATTTTCCACGAAATAGTTGAAACTTCCAACTTAGAAAGGGTTTGCTTCAACCAAAAAAGGAATAGCTACATTTTCAGATCAAAAAATTAACTTTCAGCAAAAAAAAAAAGAAGAATTTTCGAAAGAATAGTGCGATTTTCCAAATAAATATGTAGTTTGATTTTGAATCGAATAGTTTAATTGTTTATTAAAGTAGTTTAGTTTTCAAGCAAAAATATGAATTTTCAAAAAAAGTGTATTATCAACCGTAGACTAATTTTCTACTAAATCGTTGAAGTTTTAAGCAAAGCCACGAAGTATTAACAGAAGAGTTTATTTTTTAACCAAGTAGTTTGACTTTCTACCACAAAAAAAGAATGAAGTTTCAACTAAAAATGGAAAATTTTCCATTTCTAGTTGAAAAAATTAATTTCCAATCGAAACTGATAAATAGTTAATTTTACTACCGTAGAGATGAACTATCAAACTAAATGATGAATATTAAAAAAAAAAATTCATTTTTAAGAAAAGAGTTGAAGATTCAATCAAGGAGTTGAATTTTAAACAGAAAATTTGGTTCTTTAACCAAGAAGATCAATTTTCTACATAAGGAGATGATTTATTAACAAAATTAATGTATTTTCAGCAAAGTACTTGAATTTTCAACCTAAAAATATTTTGCAACTAAAAATGGAAAAGTTTAGAAAATTGTTGAGAACCAAAAATAGAATAGTTACATATTCAGTGATGAAAATTAATTTCCAGCCAAAAAAAAATGAATTTTTAGCCAAATAGTTCAATTTACTAGCAGAGAGATGAATTTCCAACTTAAATTATGAATATTGAAAAAAATTAATTTCCAAGAATAGAGTTCAATATTCAATTAGGAAGTTGAATTTTCAATAAAAAATTCCATTTTTCAACCGAAAGATCAATTTTCTACATAAAGAGATGATTTCATAACAAAATTCATGAATTTCTCAACAAAGTTCTTGAATTGTCAACTAAAAAAGATGTATTTTTAACCAAATAGTTCAATTTTGAACTAAGAGTTATAAATTTGCAACTAAAAATGAAAGAGTTAAATTTTTTGTTAAAAAAAAATCAATTTTCAACTAAAAATGGAACAGTTACGTATTTAGTGACAGAAATTGTTTTTCAATAAGGAAATGAATTTTTAGCAAAATAGTTAAATTCGCTAGTAAAGAGATGAATTTGCAGCGAAAATAATGAATCTTCAATAAAAAAATTAATTTTTAAACAAAAGTTGAACATTCAACCAAATATTTGAATTTTCAACAAGAATTTGATTTTTCGACCAAGAAGATTAATTTTCTACAACAAAAGATTGATTATCAACAAAAAAATACATTTTTGACTAAGTATTTTGAATTTTCATTCAAATAAATATGTATTTTCTACCAAATAATTGAACTTTGAACAAAAAAGAAGATATTTACAACAAAAAATGGAAAATTTTCATTTGGAAAATTGTCATCAAAAAATGAAACAAATTTTTAACAAAACAGTAACATTTTTAACCAAGGAGATGCATCCTTTTTCAACAACGTAGAATAACTTTTCAGCAAGAAGTTGAACCTTTTCCCAGAAAAGATGACTTCTTAAAAAAGAAAAAATAGTTGCGCTCTCAACAAAATAATTACATTTTGAATATAATAATAGAATTTTTACCCGAACAAAATTGATTTCAAACTGAAAATATAATAGCAGACTTCCGAAGTGAAAAAATTAACTTTCAACTACAAAAAAGTTGGATTTTCTTATCGGATTCTATTAATACAATTCACATTTTAACAAAAAATCGATCAGTGGGGAAATTTCCTTGAAAACAGAAAAAAAACGAATTATTCGAAAAAGGGAAAATAGGGAAAAAATTCTTTCCCAAAATAAGCAATTTTTCTTAAAATTTATAATCTCAGGGAACCGCAAATAAGCAACGTTATAGTTTATGCGCGGCCTCTAATCTCTTAAGTTGATCTATCATCCAAATTAATATTTAAATTTCATGAATGTTCTGAAATGAGAAAAATATCTGAAGAATTAGATTTAAAGTATTCTGAAACTATTATGAAAGAAGTTTAACTCATTATTCATTATTAGAGTAGAACAGGGCGAGGCAGCCAGTTGGGCGAGGCAGCCAGCGGGGCGAGGCAGCCAATTCCGTCTTATTCCCACAGCGTTAATTGAGATCGCGCGCCTTCGTAATGTATGGTCGGTTAGGTTAGTCATTTGTGAAAAACTACTAGCAGAAGGAACATTTTCGTGATTTAAGTTTGTTTATCCTTCGTGTATAGGTTGTGTAAAAAAATATAAGTGAGTATTTTCCGCTTATAATTTTGTGCTCAACACGATGGAATATTTGGTTTTTCGATATTCAGAATACTTTTCTTATGTGAAATTTTGTTGGAGAAAAGCACGTTTGGGCGAGGTAGCCAACAAACGGCAGATTATGCTGAAAAGGTTAAAAAGTGAATTTCTCGTGGCGGCCCTCGACTAGGTCGCTCTAAGGAGGTATAAACTCCTTATGAAACCTAATACAGCAGCAACGAAGGTGACATATTAATTTTTCCATTTTTTTTTTTTCGAGGTCCATTACATTTCAGAGAAGACATTTAACTTTGTTTTTTATTCTTATATATCATCTTGGAACAAATGGAGAACTCATACATTATTATAATACTGTGTATTATGTGGTTGGCTGCCTCGCCCCACGTTTCTACAGTTGAGCAAAAACATAGTGTCTCTGAAAAACGGTTGTAGAAGCTGTCATGTGCAAGCTACGTCAAAATGCCACCAGGCAATTTTGTAGCCAAAAAATCAAGCTTTCTAACGACACCATACACAATTTAATATAATTTCGAACAAGTGCTCTGCACTCCAAAATGTGGCGTCTCGGCTGCCTCGCCCTGTTCTACTCTATATTATTGATTATATGAAATTACGTTTGTGTTTCATATTTAAAAACAGGGCGGATGTCAGCTTCAGCGTCATATGACATTCTGTGGGGGGGGGGGGGTCACCGAAATGTCACGAATTGTCACGAAAAGGAGGGATGACACCTTTTTTAGAAAGAATAATGCTCAGTGTGAAAAAATACATAAAATATTTGAGTTTAAAATAAAAATTAAAGGGGATCGACCTCTTCTGCTTCTGCAATTTCACTTTCTTTCTCATATAGCGTTTGTGAGTTCGAGGCGGGATGCGTCTATTATTAAAATTGCTTAATGGTACAATAAAGCAAAAAAATGACAGAAATGAAAGACGAGAGGAGTAGAAATATGAGGGGTTTTTAAGCATGTCAGTGTTGGGGGATAATTCCGACTGATAAGTAAAATTTTCAGCACATACACGATGATCGGGCGTAAGCCGGGGCAAACGAGGACGATTGCGATTAATTAATTTTACTCCGCCGAGACACTTAGTTTCCGTTCATTTAAGCTCGTTAATACTTGGCCTACCCCCTTGTCTCTCCTCGCTGGACCAAGTAACTCCAGCGGAGAGGCATCCCACTCGTTTACACCACGAATGTAAATTTATACACATTCGTTATTAATCCGGCAATAACCAAGCGTTATTCGTATAGCATCTCGGTATTCACCGAATAAATACACCAGGCGAGACGAGTTTGCAAGTTTTGCATCGGCAGTATTCAAAGAGCTAACAGGTAAATAATTAGAGAAGGAAAAGTCATGTAAAACCCACAAGTGCCTCGATTGCCGTCATGATGGAAAAAGTCGCTTAATCAACTCGATCATCACTCCTGATTAGGGGAAACATTTTTTAGACAAGAGTCATACTTCAAAAAGGAAAAAGTCAGTTTGACAAATTTGAATTGCATTATTTTAGTATCAAAGCTAGGGATTCCTCCACTTGTGAGAAAATATTCACTTCTTTTAGATGAAATTGTTATTGATTGTACATTAGAGTCCCTCTACAGCAGTTCCCTCTATAACAGACAAGGCAGTCCAAGTGGGCGAGAGGGAGGCGCTTGTAAGGTCAGCGGAGTTGCGATGTTTACGGTTCGGCGCTATAAGAAGCCACAAGCAAGAAGGAGAAGAAGAACGGCTCGGAGAGTCCCTCTATAGCATCTTTGTTGATGAGGGGACCCCCCCCCCAGACAGCTGCTATAGAGGGACTCTAGTGTATTAGAATTTATCATTTTGGATTTATGGAATTGAGGGTGGAGGGCTAGAATCTAGGCTACTTCTGAGACCCCCCCCCACCCTCCTGTAACAAATTGGTACAAAGTAGTACTCCCCCCCCCACTCTTTCTGTACGTAATTTTTAGTTTCCGAAATTGTTTTACTAGTTATTGCTAGTAGAATTAGGCAGGGTTTCCGAGGCCTTCATTTTCAAAATTCCCTTATTTTCCCTTGTCTAATTTTTCAGTTTTCTTAATCATTAATATTCAAATAGCAGCATTTTAATCTTAAAATACATTCAAAATAGAATCTTTTATAAACGGAATAAAACAGTATTTTAGATACAAACTTGAAATTTTCAAATTTATTAATTTATTTTCAAACGAAAAAAATTATTTTCTAATTTAAAGGCTTTTTGAAAAAATACTTGAATTTTCAACAAAGTGATCCAATTTTAAACATCATAGTTGAATTTTCAACGAAATAAATAAATTTTTAAGATAATAGTCGAATTTCCAACTTAAAAATATAAGTTCCCAACAAAAAGTGTCATAGTTTATATTTCAATAAAAAAAAAATGACATTAATTTAAACAAAAATTTTTTTTTAACCAAACAGACGAATTTTCAACAAATAAAGATTTTTTACCGAAGAAAAAAAAATTCACCTTAATTGTTAAACCGTCAAGCCAAAAGACAAAATTATTTTTTTCTTTTGCCAAAAAAGGAGAATTTTTAACTAAAAACATTTTCAGTTAAAAAATTAATTTTAAACAAAAAAAAGACTTTTCCACCATACAGTTACATTTTTAACCAAAGACACAAGCCTTCAACAAAAAAATAAAATTTTAACAATGTAGTTTAACTTTTACCCAAGAAGTTGGATTTTCAACTCAAAAAGATAAATTTTCAACAAAATAGTTAAACTTTCAACCCAAGAGATGAATTTTCAACTAAAAATATAACTCTAAAAAAAATGATTCCTCAACAAAGTGATTCAAACAAATCTTTCAAATAAAATAGTTGAATACTCAAGCAAAGACGAAGAATTTTTAACCAAAAAGTTAAATTAAAAAAAAAAAAGAAATTTCCATCAAAGCGGTTGAATTTATGAATGAAAAAAAATGTATTAAAAGGAATAGTTGAATTTTCTGTTGAAAAATATTTTAGTTGACTTTCCAGGATCAGTATATGAATTTTTAAACAAGGAATAAGTTTCTACAAAAAAAAAATGTATTTTCAATCCAAAATGAATTTTCAATCCAAAATGCATTCTTATCCAAAAATATGAAATTTCTCCTAAAACAGATGAATTTTTATTTAAAAAGGAAACAAATGTTGAAAAAATAGTAAAATTTTCTTCCAGAAAAGATTCCAGTTGACTTTTCAAGATCAAAATATGAATTTTTAACCAAGAAATAAGTTTGTACGAAAAAAATTTAATTTTTCATCCAAAAAGACGAATTTTCATCCAAAAAGGATGACTTTTTATCAAAATTGTTGAATTCTCTACCCAATAGTTTCATTTTTATCCAGGAAAGATAAAATTTCTCTCAAAACAGATGAATTTTCATTTAAATAAGGAACCAATTTTCAAAAAACAGTTGAATTTTACCCAGAAAAGATTCCAATTGACTTTCGAAGATCAAAATATGAAATTGTCAACAAAAAATAAGTTTTTACGAACAAAATTGAATGTTTCATCTGAAAAGACGAATTTTTTTTTAATCAAAAGGGATGAATTTTCAGCAAAATAGTTGAATTATCTACCAAATAGTTGAATTTTTATGCAAGGAATTTGAAATTTATACTGAAACAAATGAATTTTTAATTAGAAAAAAAGATTAGTTTTTTTAAAGAGTTGAACTATCACCCAGAAAAGCTTCCAGTTATTTTTTTAACATCAAAATATGAATTTTAAACAAGAAGTAAATTTTCTACGAAATAGTTAAATTTTCAACAAGACAGTGAAATTTTAAATGAAAAGTATGACTTTTCAAGTAAATAGTTTTATTTTAACCGAACCGTTGCATTTTTATTCCAGAAAGATGACATATTTCTTCTAAAACAGATGAATTAAATTATTTTGTATTCCAGATTTTGGCATAAATAAAAATTCTTCAATTTTGATGATTTGAAGATAAAAAGTCGCGTTTCCATTTCTGATCGTTCAACCAAAAACGCGCATAATTTTTGATTTCAAATTGACAAAATTAAAAACTCTTTAATTATAGATATTTACAATTTTGAGTTCCAGAGTTTTGAAAAGCTGTAATTGAAAACTTTTAAATTTTATAGAAGTATGAATAAAAATTTGTAAATGTTGGTGTCTTTGAAAAGCAAACGTGAAGTTTTCAATTCTAAATCTTCCGAAGAATTTCTAATTTCAAAAATTAAAACTTGCATAATTTGTTATTACAAATTTTCGAAATTCGTTACTCTCTGATTTTAAAGATGTACAAATGAATTATTCGAAATTTTTATAGTTTTTGAAATAAAAAATAAAGTATTTAGTTCTAAATCTTCCAAATTGATGAAATTTCAAATATAAAGAATCGAAATTACAGAATTATTTATTGTTTATACTAACACAAGCATAATTGTCAACTTTAAAATTTAGAAAATCAAAAAATTATCAATTCTTAATATTTACAATTAAAAGTTCTACAATTTGGAAGAGGTACAAGGAAAAGCTCTTCAATTTCAAAAATTTGTAAATTAACATTTGTAAATTTTGATAATTTTGAAGATCAAAAGTCAATTTTTTTATTTTCAATCTTCTAAGTTGAAGACAATTCAAGTGTGAACCATCAAAGTTACAGAATTTTTAATTGTGAAACTGAAAACTTACATACATTTTAATTTTAAAAATCTCAAATTTAATACTTTTTAATAATTTTTTTTTAATGTGGATGGTTTTGAAGATAAAAAGTGAAGTTTTTTTATCTAAATGTTTCAAATCGAAGAATTCTTTAACTTTATAACTCAAAACTTGCAGCATTTTTCAATTTTAATTTCTAAAAACATAAAATATAATATTCCAATCATCAAGGCAATCAGCCAGCGACAAGAATTTTAAAGTTCATTTGAAATTACACACCTATCATCCATAATTATTTCATTTTGATCTGCAGGTCAAACCTAGAGAGTAAAATTATGATAAAAAATAAATCTTACTTTATTTCACCAGTATCTTCTCAAAAAGCAGCAATTCTTATAAAATCAAAATTAAATTATCGACACCCTAAATCCTGAAATTAACACCATGAAGTATTTCTCTACCGAATCAAACGAAAACGGTTCAATAAAGGAATAAAAAATGTAAAAAAATCTCTCCGGCTATAAATATAAGGAAATAAAAGCTCACAGAAACAGGTAACACAACAGATTTAATCAAAGTGATAAATAGCCTTTCCAAATCCAGTTTCATCACCTCAAGAAATTATTTTGAGGAAGGTGATATTTAACACCTGTTTCTCCATCCCAGGAAAGCGATAATTGGCGAAGTAGTAGTTGGTCCTTGATTTGAGAAATTATTTTTTTAGGAGGAGGAAGTTGTCGAGCAAAAGCCAAAATGAGTTTCAGGTCGTGGTAACATTTCGAGGTGTGCTTGAGTCGACTAATGAAATTAATGAATTGGACTGGTCCTACTCCCGCTCGTGCCGTGGGAAGTCGTCCGCAGGTCATCCTGGTTCTACATATGAAGTTTGAGTGATTTTTTTTTTTTTTTCAAACCCGGACTCTATATTGCTCGCTTCTGTTCTTCGGAGAACCTCGTAAAAGTCTTTTACTGGTACACGATAATCGTCGAGATTAGGTAAACGAGGAGTCCGGCCGTTGCCAGTTAAAAATAATGACACCACTGAACGAAATCTTCAAACGTGATCCAAATGTCAGTGGACTCCTTGGAATAGGATGCGATCAGAGATCGCGGGATTCTTCAAAAAGAGGATTACCGAGAATCCTTGAAAGATATTCGCTCAAGGAATATTTTTTTGCGAAAAGATATACTTTCTGCAAGGCGATTTGGTCCTTCTGAGCCGAGTCCCAAAAGCGGACTTTCAATTTTAGGGAGCGTCCGGATAGGGTATTGGTACAATGATAGGCAACCCTCCAATGATTGACCACAACCCAATGATGACACGAATAAAACTTTTAATCAGAAGCGGCAGAAACTTTTTTTCTAAAATTCACATTTATAAAGATTTCACAAAGATTTCAAGGATTGCACACAGATTTCAATTATTGTCCAAATATTACACAGGTTTCGCAAAGATTTCGGATAGATTGAAAAAATTTCACAAATATTTGACAAAGATGGCAATACATTTTTGAAGATTTCATAAGGGTTTCACAAAAATTTCAAATATTTCGCAAATATTTCGGATAGATTTAAAAGATTCCACAAAGACCTGTATTGTTTCACAAATATTTTAGGTAGATTTCGAAGATCGTACAAAGATTGAACAGAGATTTCAGAAAGCTTTAAAATGTTTCACAAAGATTTTCGAATGTTTCACAAAGATTCAAATGATTTCTCAAAAATTTCAGATATTCCGCAAAAATTTTGCAAAGATTTCAGATATATTTCAAAGATTGAACAAAGATTTCTTAATGATTCCACAAAGATTTTAAAGATTCCGGACAGATTTAAAAGACTTTATAAAGACTTCAATCATTTATCAACGATTTCACAAAGATTTCAATAATTTCATAAATATTACCAAAGAATTCAAAAATATTTTGCAATGACTTTCGACGAATCTACGAAAATTCCACAAAGATTTCACAAAGAGTTTACAAAGATTTCAACGATTTCTCACAAATTTTTAAGATTTCACAAAGATTTCAAATATTCTGCAAAGATTTCAGATGGATTTCAAACATTTCACAGAGACTTAATCAGATGAATTTCAAAAATTTCAGATATTTCGGATAGATTTGAAAGACTTCACAAAGACTTCAATCATTTCTCAAATATTTCACAAAGATTTCAATAATTTCACAAATATTGAAGAATATCTTAAAATTTCTCCAAGATTTTTGAAGAATTCACAGAAATTTTACAAAGATTTTACAAAGATTTCCGAAAGACTTCAAAGATTCACAAAGATATCAAATATTCCGGAAAGATTTCAGATGAATTTCAAAGATCTTATGAAGACTTCATGTAGATTTTAAATATTGAACAAAAATTAGACGACTTCACAAAGACTTGAATAATTTCTCAAGGATTTCACGGAGATTTCAATAATTTCACAACTAATACGGAATAATTGAAAAATTCTTCAAATATTAGCAAAGATTTTTAAAGAATCCAACAAGATTTCACAAAGATTTCACAAAGATTTCACAAAGAGTTAACGAATGTTTCACAAAGATTCCAATGATTATCCAAAGATTTTAAAGATTTGACAGCGATTTCAAACATTTCGCGAAGATTTCATATGGATTTCAAAGATTGAACAAAGAATTTCTAATGATTTCACAAAGATTTCGAACCTATTTAAAAATCTTTACAAAGACTTCGATAATTTCTACAAGATTTCACAAAGATTTCAGTAATTACACAAATATTACCAAATATTCCA
>CAKNXH010001545.1:15674-58846 GCA_932178445.1 Andricus quercusramuli | reverse complement strand
GAGAAGAGAGAAGAGAGAAGAGAGAAGAGAGAAGAGAGAAGAGAGAAATGAAAATAAACATTTAAAAAAATTTTGATTTTATTGATATTGTTACATGAATAAATATTCTCTCACTTATCTCCCTCTTCTAGACTTCTAGACTATAGAGAATGCAAGTAATTGCAATAGATATGGAGAGCAGGGAATGGAGACGAAGTGTGAAATTTAATACGTGTGAAGGAGAATAGAGAGAGACGAAAAAAAGAGTTAGTCTAAGTATGTCAAAGAAGGTTTTTCTAGGCTGGTAATATGTTAATTAGGTCATTCAAATTCCCCCCTCACAAACTTTTTCTCTTCTACTTCTCCTAGTTGCCCTCCCACAGTTCCCCTCCCCACACTTCACCTTTTGCTTCCCCTCCTTTCCTAACTTCTTTCTCCACTACTAACCCCTCTTCTCACTCCGTCAGCTAACACGTCCTTTCCTCGAAGTTCCTTTCCCAGCTCTCACTTTTTTTTCTTCTACTCACCCTACTGCCTCACTAGCGCCCTCTCTTCGATTATTCTCACTACCCTCCCTCACTTTCAATAATTTCTTCAACTCTTCTTCACTTCCACTCGCATTCCCTAATTCCCTTCCTAAATTCCGTTTATTATCCCTGCTACTTCTCCCATGACTTCTTCTAATTCCCCCTAATTTTTCCTACTTTTTTGCCTCCTACCTCTAATTTCCACTTCCACACATCTCAGTTCTTCTTGCTAACCTCCATCAATTTAAATAATTTCTCCTACTTCCCTCCACTCCCAATCACTCTCCTACTCCACTCCTTAGGTTTCCCTCACTTCTCCCGATTCCGCTCCTCCCATTTTCCCTTACTTCTTTTCTTCTCACTTCGGCTACTTCCTCTCTCCTCACCTCCACACACACATTTTTCCTTACTTCCCATACTTTCCCAACTCCTTCGTACTCCCTCTACATTATTTTCCCTCATTTCCTCTTTCTCGACTTTCCCTCACTTCCTCTCATGAGAAAAAAGTAGGAGGAACGGATACCTGACCGAAACTTCCCATACTTTGTCACCCTCATTTCCTCTTACTTCTCCTTCTTCCCCTCACTTTTTTTCACCTCCCCTAATTTCCCCTCATTTCCTCTACTATACCTCCCTCACTTATTCTTACTTTCCCTCCCCTGATTTCCTCAACTGTTTTTTGAACTATTCTGCTTTAATTGAGGATTCAAGCATTTTGTGGAAAATTCGCCTTTTTGGTTAAATTGAACTATTTTTTATTTAAAATTACAACCCTTTTTGTTTGAAATATTAACTTTACATTTTTCTTAATTCATTACATTAGACTGGAAATTTAGTTCCTTAGCTGAAAGTTGGCCTACTTTCTTAAAAATTTATTTTCTTTGATCGAAAGTTAATTTTTTAACTGCGAGTCTCTTTTAGACGCAGCGAAGTTTAGGCGCTGGACATTCAGGCGCGGGACATTTAGCCGCTAGGACGTTTAGTCTTATTGATTTCGCCTAATTTTTTTCTTGAGTGATGCACGATAAGTTGCGTTTTCATAAGCGGCCGTGGCGAGTCACTTTTTCTCAAATTCTGTGAATAAAACCAATACTATCTTATTGCGTTGTTATACATAAACAAATAAATTTAAAATTTAAGACACATCACTGTAGCATTTATTCCTTCTTATTATCGATTAAAGGGCCTAGAGTAAGTCACAACAGATTTTTAAATTTTTTCACAATTTACAATAAATTATTATGAATAGTAATTTACGCTGTGGATACGCAAATAAAATTAAACGGCTTGGCGCCTAAAAATCTCAGTGGCTCACCGGCTGCGCTCTTAAACCACCTGGCGGCTGACGTCCCTATTGGCTAAGTGGCCTGAATGTCCCGCGCCCAAACGGCCTGCGTCAAAAATTTCCAGCGCCTAAACATCCTGCGTCTGGATGTACAGCCCCTTAACGTATTGCGTCTGAATTCTCTGCGCCTAAACGTCCTGCATCTAAATGCCCAGCGCCTAAATGTCCACCGCTTAAACGTCCTGCATCTAAGCGTTCAGTGCCTAAACGTCCTGCGTCTAAATGACCAGCCCCTCACCTTCTTGTGTCTAAATGTTCAGAGCCTAATCGTGCTGCGTCTAAATGTCCAGCACCTAAATGTGCAGCGCTTGAACGTCCTGCATCCAAATTTCCGGCGCCTAAGCTCCCCGCGTCTAAATATCCAGCGCCAAATCAACGGCGCCTTAACGTTCTATGCGTAAATGTCCTACGCCTAATCTCCTGCGTCTAGATGCCCAGCCCCTTAACGTATTGCGTGTGAATTCTCAGCGCCCAAACGTCCTGCGTCTAAATGTCCAGCGCCCAAATGTTCAACGCTGAATTTTTCCAACGCTCAAATGTCCTGCATCTAAGCGTTTAGTGCCTGAACATCCTGCGTCTAAAGGACCAGCCCCTGAACGTATTGCGTCTAAATTTTCAGCACCTGAGCGTGCTGCGTCTAAAGGTGCAGCGCCTAAACGTCCTGCGTCTAGATGTCCAGCCCCTTAAGGTATTGCGTCTAAATTCTCAGCGCCTGAACGTCCTGCGTCTAAATGTCTAGATCCTAAATGTCCAACGCTCAAACGTCCTACATCGAAGCATTCAGTGCCTGAACGTCCTGCGTCTCAACGACCAGCCCCTCAACGTATTGCGTCTAAATTTTCAGCGCCTAAACGTGCTGCGTCGAAGTGTTCAGCGCCTAAACGTCCTGCGTCCAAATGTTCAACGCCTAAGCTCACTGCGTCTAATTATCCAGCGCCTAATCAGCGGCACCTTAACGTTCTACGCCTAAATGTCCAGCACCCAAACGTCCTGCGTCTAAACGTCCTGCGTCTAAATGTCCAGCGCCTAAACGTCCTACTCCCCTCGCTCGCGACCTGGAGCTTAACTTGGAAAACGCCTCGATAATCTTTTGGCTATGCCTGGATTGGGGGGAGGGGTACCTAAAGCTTTCGCCAAGTCAAATTATTTTTACTCGAGAAATAAAGGGAAGAAGGGGATGTGGGAAAGGGGAGTTATAGCAAGACATTGCAAATTCCTGGCCCACGGTGGTTTCAAGCTCATCATATTATTGTTAGGCTTCAATTAAACTTCCATTTTACGCAATACCACTACCGTCATTTACGTATCGCGTTTCTCAGACCGCGCGGGTGAACGTTTAGTTCTGATAGTTCCGTGTTCGAAGAACGATTCGTGCGGTTTTGACGAATATTGAAGTGAGATTGAACCTCATGATCGTTCGAAGATAGAGTTGTTGGGTTCGAGTTTTATCCTTTGAGAGAAGTGCGAAACTCAAATAAAAAAGAACTTAATGAGTTTCCCATTTTCTTATATTTCTTTCATAGAAGTTTCAAACTCAAACACAGAAAGTTGATAAAGAAAGAATATGGGTAATTCTAAAGATTTTTTTTTAGTCAAAGTTCTGCAAGAACATGTCAGCGGATTAGCCATCGATTTTTTCCCTAATAGGAGGTTCCCAGAAAATCTCAAAAACTGGGTATGGGATTTTTCGAATCAGAAAATTACCCATTTTTTTATTTTTTCGTCAATTTGAAAAGCTGATAATTTCTAACCTTCTAGTAGAACGATCTTAATTTTGTGAAATTTCAGAAGAATTTTTGGTTTTTCAAGGATATTTTTACCGCGATTTGTGTACAAATAACCGGATTTTTTGGTACATGTAGACACACGTAATATTTTCATTGAAGCCTTTGTTTCTCTCTGACATAAATATGTAGAAGGCTATAGAAATGTGATGAGGAGAATTTTCGAAAAAATACGTTTTGTCCACATCATTTTTTGGTGACATAATTATGTTTTGATAAAATTACCTGAAAATGAAAATGACGCTAATTTTTCATGAGTTTGTCCAAAAAACGATATATACTTTGAAAAGTATAGATTTCAGAGAAAAACATTGCGCACAAAAATATAAAGCTAAATAAATTACACATTTCTTATGTGAAATATTTTTTTATGTAGTCAATAGTTTCGAATTGACACTAGTATTTACGATAAAAACCAAAAGTTCCTTTCAATTTTTCTGATTTATCAAGAAAGCTGTTGATTTTTCATGAGCACTTTTGTATTCAATATTATTCTCTGATATCAATAGTTTTTGAAAAAATAAATTTTAATTTTTAATAATTATTGACTTTCAGTTGTTTTTCTCTGTATTGTTTTGTAAAGTTCCAGAATACAATTTCAAATATTAATAAAGAAGAACCCAAAATAAAATTTAATCGCGCAACATTACTTGAAAATAATTTGGTATTATCTATTGTACAACCAAATTTTTGTTGAACCAAATTTTTTGTTAAAAGATGATTTTTTTCATAATTTCCGATATTAATAATAATCTCAGATTATTTTTCCTTATTCTATAAGTAATTTGTTTCATGATATTATGGTGATGAAAAAATTTGTACTCGAATAATTATTATTAATAATGTTGACAAATTTTGATAACAAGTTCAGAATTTGGGTGTTTTTCGGAAAAAAAATTTTCTTTTTTGATTCAGTACTTCTGCTTGCCTAAAAAAAGACATGTTGGATACCAGGCATGATCAAACAATAAATTCGGTGATTTTTATGATTTTTTTACAATTGAAAAAGTGGAACTTATTCATTCCTAAAAAAATGTTTTTTCAGTTTTGGTATGTTCAATTAAATACATTATGGTAATTGAGGTACAAATGATGTTAACTCAAGTGAATTGCATTTATTAAAAAAAAAAAATTAAATTTACTAATATATACGCATACTATCGTGCTGAGCAAATTCTTTGTTATTATCTGCAATTGTTTTCTGAATCTTCTTCACAAAAAAATACAAAGAAAAGAAATAAAAAAATTGGGTCAAAAAATTGTTTTCATTTTAAAAACTATTGATTGTAGAGGAAATTGTTGAGCACAAAATTTTGTGGTTTTTCAAAATTTTCAAGCCTGCTATAAAAATGCTTTATGAAAAATTTTCTCAAAAGATTTAAGAATTAATTTTATTTTAATTATAATCAAACTAAACTATTAAATTTATAAACTATTTTTTTTATTTTCGGTTGAGAATTTTGTTATAATTGATGTTATTCATTATTGATAATTTTTCATTCTCTTGTAATTTCGTATTTATTGTATAACTATTTATTGATTTTAGATTTGTTTGATGTTGAACTACTTTTTAAAAAATTAATTTTTCCGATTGGAGATTCATCATTTTAATTTACGATTCATATTTTCGCTTCGAAAATTCAACTGCTTAATAAATTGTCTATATAACTGTTTTATAGAACTACTTATATAATCATTTATTGAACAATTTTTTTTTATAAGTTTAGCCTTTCTGGCTTAAAAATGCAGTGGTACGCTAGAATATTAAACTGCTCGGTTGAAAATTAACTTTTTTTTTGAAAATTCATATTTTTGGTTAAGAATTTATTGTTTTTGTGTAAAATTAAACTATTTATATGAAAACTCGACTGTTTAATTTTTTAATTTGTCCTTTTGGTTATAAAAATGATCATGTTTACTGAAAATTCGTCTTTTTGGTTGAGGGTTTAACCATTTCTTTGAGAATTCGTATATTTTTTAACTCAAAATTAGTTTCCTTTCTGTAGAAAATAAATTTTTTTAACTGAAAATTTGTTGATTTTATTTTTGGTTCAGAAAATATATTTTTTCAGTTGAAAATCCATCAATTTGAAAAAGGATTCAATTATTTTGTTAAAAAATTATTTTTTTTATTTACAAATTTCATCTTTGGTTAGAAATTCATCCTTTATAAAGCGAAAATTCAACTATTTGGAAGAATATTCATGTGTATTGTTGAAAATTCATATTTTTGTTTAGAAAATTAATCTTGTTTCTTGAAAATGCATCTTCTTGGATGAAGATTGAACTATTTGGTCAAAAATTCCTCTTTCATGAGTGAGTTCAACTGGTTGAAAATTAGGTTTTTGTTGTCGAAAATTATTTTGTTTAACTGAAAATTCAACGATTGCAGTTCTGACATGAAAAAAAAAATTTTTAATAGAAAATTCAACTACTTCGGTTGAGATTCATCTCTGTCATTTGAAAATTTATCTAGTTGGGTAAGGATTGAAATATTTTGTTGAAAATTCGAGTTTTTTTTATTCGACTTTTTGAAAATTCGTCTTTTGGTAGAAAGGTTATCCTCTTCAGATGGAAATGTACTTTTTTGTTAAAAATTAAAATGTCTTCTGAAAATGTTGTCTTTTATGCTTGAAATTGAAACTTCTTAAAAATTGTATTCTCTTTTGTTGGAAATTTGGACCATTTTGTTAAAAATGCATCTTTGTTTGTTGAAAATTTAACTTTTCCGATAAAGTCATATTTTTGAGTAAACATTTGTTTTTTTGGATTGACAATTAATTTTTGTTGGTAGAAAAATAATACTTGTTGTTCGGAAATTTATCTCTTTTGGTTGAAAGTAAACTTTTTTGTTGGAAATTAAACTGTCTCCGAAAAAAAAATTTCTATTCGAATGAAAAGTTTATCTTGTTTATAAGAAAATCTTTTTTGATTGAAAATTCAACAATTTTGTTGATGCTTCTATCATTCCCCGATTTTCGTGAAAAATCAGCCTATTTCCTCTATTTTTATAGAATTTTTGGCTAAGTTTCTCTGGGAGAGAAAGCGGGGGGGGGGGAAAAATCACAGTCGTTAAAGTGGATGGCAGGGGGGAAAATATAGCCCGAAAATGGTTAATTACTGAAAAAATAATTCATTAACAGGTTTTTTTCTCTGAAGCTTTGTATACGAAATAGGCTGAAATTGCTGTAGGCTCGTTCCATTGGCAATAAAATTAGTTAAACGAATTTAAGATCAATAAAAAAATCGAATGTTTAATCGCAAGTCTGATAGTATCGTAAATTGAAGGCGAACGACAATTTTGCATCGATGTATAAAGTTTATGTAGGCGCAAAGCGATCTCGCGAATCTAATCGACAGCTTCATAAAATGAGAGCCATAAAATCATAAAGTCAACGTCGGGATGGCCCTTCTAAATAAAAAATATTTATAGTCCTTGCTCTCCGCTCTCGTTCCTCGAATCCTGACTGACGGATAGAAACATGACTAGAACTGAAAAAGGATTCAGAATACTCAAAAGGCTCTTAAAACCGGAAGAATAGGGTAATTTTTTAAGAAAATGGGGAAATAATTGAGAAAAAATTTGTTTAAATAAAATAAATGTACGGGTGCCATATTCAATTTAATATAGAAGATGCTCAGAATTTTATCATCAATAAAACAGTTCAGAAAAAAAATCAATAATATATCATTATTAAATATTAATATTATTATATATACGAAATATAGTTGAAATTTCGAAAAAAACATTGTTCAACCAAATAGTTGAATTTACACCTACAAAGATGAACTTTCAACTAAATGGTCAAAATTTCAAACAAAAAATTGAACTTCAACCACAGATTGTTACATTTAAAAAAAAGTTTCATCTTCAAGCAAATTAGACGGACTTTTTAGAAGATGGGTGAATTTTCAACCAAGAACTTTTCTGCCAAAAGATATTAATTTTCAATTCAAAGGTAGAAATTTTGTATAAAAAAGACGAATTCGCGACAGAACAGTGAAATTTTGAATAATATGAATCAATTTTTAATAACATCAATTAGTTATCAACAGAACAATTGCATTTAATATTAAATAATTGAGCTTTCATGCGAGAAGGATGAATTTTCAGAAAAATAGTTGAATTTCCAACCTGAAAAGATGATTTTTTAACCAAATGGTCGAGTTTCAAAACAGGAAAATTAAACTTCAGGCAAAAACAGTTGCATTTAAAAAAAAAATAATTTAATTTTCAAGCCGAGAAGAATGTTTTCAAGCTAAGAATTTTTTCATAAGGCCGTTGAATTTTCAATCGAAAAGATTAATTATCAACAAAAAACTTAATAGTTGATATTTTAACCAAAAAAAGATTTTTATTCTGAATCAGTCAATTTTAACCAAAAAGATTGATTATCAATGAAAAATGTAATAGTTTATATTTTACCAAAAAAATGTTTTTATTTTACATAAAAACAGTTCAATTTAACGAAAAAGACCGATTTTTAATGAAATAATTGAATCCTTCAACAAAGAAGATTCATTTTTAACCAAACAGTGGCAATTTTAACCAAATAAAAGATAAAATTTTTGAAAAAAAATATGAATTTCTAACCAGGAAACATTTTCCGTTTAGGACAGAAAAAAATGTTTAAAAAAATGGTTAAATATATAATTTAAAATGGTGATTTTTCTACATAAAAGATGAATCATCTACAAGCAATTATAATTTTCAACCAAAAAGTGGATTTCCAACCAAATGGTTGAATTTTGTACTGGAATAATAGAATTGTTCAACCCAAGAAGACAAATTTTCAACAAAAAGGTTGAAATTTTTAATTAAAAAGTCGATTTTCTTACAGAACAGTTGAATATTTAACAAAAAAAATATTTCCAAATGAATAGTTACATTTTGAACTGAAGTCGACCAGTCTTGAACAAAAATAACACAAAAAAAATTCAGCGAAGTAGTTCAATTTTCAACCAAAGAAATCAATCCTCCACTCATAAAGTGAATTTCAAACAAAGTAGCTGAACTCGCAATTTCGTAATAGACTTTTCAATCAAAAAAATTAATTTTTCATTGAAAAAGACGAAATTTCATCAAAATTCATAAATTTTGAACCAGGAAAAATTTTTCAGTCGATATAGAAAAAAATTCAAGCATATAGTTAAATTTGTAGGCCAAAAAGGCGAATTCTGTAGAAAATAGTTGCATTTTCAAGAAAAACGTAAATTTTCTACCTGAATTTTGAACTAAAAGCGATCAATTTCGCACTCAAAAATGGCATATGTTAATTTTCTGGCCAAAAAATTAATTCTCATTTAAAAAAACAAAAACAAATTGTGATCAAAACGATTCGCTCTTCAGCGAAAAAAAAGAATGTTAAATTTTCAACTGAAAACTATTAGTTTTTAAAGAAAAATAGTACAGTTAAATTTGAAGTTAGAAATTTAATTCTCCACCAAAAAAGTATAATTTTCAAGAAAATTTCACATTCTGCGTTAATCTCTCCCTTTCTACGTCACAAATCGTCACAAAACCTGTTAATTTGAGTCTTAAATACAAAGTTTTAGTCGGCTTTCATATATTGTCAAAAACAGATATTCACCATTTAGGTATGACTAAGGCCTCCACCACGACAACGCGCCTGCGTGATTGTGTTCTATTCATCGCAGCTCATTCAGCAATTTCTGGAGCAATACGATGCAGCTGTTAGCTATTCCGAAAGGTGATTTTAATAAGTGCTTCAAAAAGTGGCAGGATCACTGGAAAAAGGTTCTTTCTTCCAAAGAGGAGTACCTTCAAGGTGATATCACTAGTAAACAGAATTGACTCCTACTCCTGGTACATCACAAGGCCGGATACTTTCCGGACAGGCCTCATAATTTAGAAATGAATCTGTGTTGTGAAATTGTTTTGGGTTAAGAGTCTCTCGTCGCTGTCGCTTTCGGAAGGACGAAATGCGTCGAACGTGGTCGGTGGTCAGTTCGTCGCTTATCTAGGAGAAGAAGTTTATTGCCAGCGAGGGCCAATACTCACTTTAGTGGCGGATCGATTCGGAGATATGCAAGCAATAAGCTTTTAATTGCACAGGATTCCTCATTCTCTGCCAGTCTCTTTAAAACCTCGCGGCCAGCCATCCTCGACTATAAAAGGCATCGGACCTATAAAATGCATCCTTGGCCCCCGGTCATTTCTACCATTGTATGCATATGTGTGCTTCCATAATTATTTAGGAATAGAGAAAAAGGAAAAAGTATCTGAATGATTGCTAAAATTATTCATTATATGATTCAAAATTGTTTGCTAAGATACTTAGCTTCAGGTGATTATGAGTGATTCCATGTGATTACAAGTGATTACAAGTGATTACAAGTGACTGCAAGTGATTACAAGTGATTGAGGTCCATTCGAAAACTACGTCACACTGTTTAGCTGATACATTGATTTCGGAAACAGCCAGAAATCACAGAGAGCCAGGTCGTTGCGAAGGACCAGTCGCCACTGACGAGGGTCACTTTCCACTAAAGTACGACCACATTTATACTGCCTAAATGACTCCTCACTTTGATTATCACTCATGGACCCACTATATACTTTCTGAATCAACACGATGATCTTCGAACATAAATGGCCAAGTTTTTGGCAAAATTTGATGCACTCTCTTTGTTCGGTTAGCTCCGTCATCCTGAAATGTGACGCGTACGTCGTCAGAAGTTTACGCAACTGCGTACATTAGTCGGTTGAAGATTCAAAGTACGAATTTAAGGCACAAGGTCGGATACTTTTTGGACAGACCTCGTATTGGGGATTCTTTCAAAAATATTGAGGGACTGTTGTTACGGAAGAGATTCATAGAGATGGAAAGGGTTTTCTCTTTTCTCTCTCTTATTGAGTCTCTTGGTGATCATTTCCCTTCTTCGTGGTCTTCGGTGTGAAATCGAGGGGAAGGTCGAGCGAGGAACGAAGCGGAGACAAAGTAATTCCGAACATCTGGAGCGCCTTAATTAATGGGATATCTTATATACCGCTTCGTCTTCTTCTTCATTTCTCCTTTTTTCCGTGCGTTGGTCCTTTAGCTGATTAAGCAAATGTGTATCTTTCCCGGTTTGCCCGTGGAGAGACAGGCGTCGCCAGTAATTACAATTGATATTCATTATCGCACCACGCCCATGCATTCGCTTGTCTAGACTTGTGTTAACATTGTGTCATCCTGAGACTATAACAAGGCTCATTACAATCTAAGAAACTTCTCTGCAAATCAGGAAAATCAAAATTACTGATAATAATCGACAACCATGGGAAAACGATGCCTTATGTGGTGCACCAAAATCTATAGCTCAATTTAAAGAATAATATAAGTGGTTTTGTTGTAGAAAAATATATAGACGTAGTTTTGTATCTTGAGTTTACTCTTTGTATAGTCTAAATTATTTTGGAATTATTCAAAACGTTAATATTCGGTAAATGATTTATTAGTTGCTTCTACTAGTGTATGCTTTTATTTGTTGATGTTGATTTACGGTGCGTTTAACGCAAATCTGTGTTTTCTCTAAATTATTGTTCACAGAAGAATTTTCCATTCTTTGACGATGTTCGATGTGTAGAAAATCGTATTCCCTTCAAGTCTTTTGTAAAAACCTTTGTAGTTGTTTATGATTATTTGTTGATGTTGTTTGATGACGCATTTCAATGCAAATCTGTATCCTCTTCAAGGTTTTTTTTTACAAGAGATTATTGTGGGGGTTTCGCAGTAGAAGGCCAGACTGTTCCATTCTTTGACAATACTAGATATGTAGAAATTGTAATCTTCAAGAATTTTTTAGAAATCTTTGCAGTTGTTCTGGATATTGTTTGTTTAAAGCCAATTCAATCATTTCAAAAAAAAATAATTTTCGTTATACTGGTTAAATGAGTAAAGATCCCATCGTCACGTCTACCTGTATATGCGTTTATTTGTTGAAATTGTTTAATGGCGCGTTTTGATACAGATCTGTATCCTCTTCGAGTTATTGTTCACAATATATTGTTGAAGCATTTTTGCAGTAAAAAGTAAAGATGCTATTCTTTGGCAATCCTAGATATGTAGAAATCGTAATCTTCAATTATTTTTAAGAAAGCTTTGCAGTTGTCCATGGTGTTGTTTCTGTGAAACCAATTGAATATTTTAAAGGAAAATTATTTTTGAAAATTATTTTGGTTAGACTGTTTACATGAATGAATATTCATGCTTGGCTTCCACCTGTACATACGTTCATTTGTTGGTGTTATTAAGCGGCGCGTTTCGATACAGATATACCTGTAACTTTTCAAGTTATTGTTCACAAAAGCTTGTTGAAGGGTTTTTGTAGTAAAAAGCAAGACTTTTTCATTCTTTGACAATGCTAGATGTGTGGAAATCGTAATCTTCTTCAAATCTTTTATAAAATGTTTGAAGTTGTCCATGATGTTATTTCTTCAAACCCAATTCAATAATTCAAGAAAATAATAAGTTTGGCTGCACTGATTAAACGAATAATCTTAGTGGCTTAGTGGCTTCTTCCTGCATATGCGTTCGTTTGTAAATGTTGTTCAACTGTGCGTTTTGATACAGATCTGTATCCTCGAGTTATTGTTCATGAGATATTTTTGAAGGATTTTCGCAGTAAAAAGAAAAACTTTTCCATTCTTTGGCAATGTTAGATGTGTGAAAATTGTAATCTTCTTCAAGTCATTTGTATAAAACTTTGTAGTTGTCCATGATGTTGTTTCTTCAAAGCCTTTTAAATAATTCTAAAAAGTGATAATTTTGGTAAGACTGGTTAAATGAATATCCATTAGTGACTTCCCTTTGTATATGCATTCATTTGTTGCTGTTGTGTAACAATGCTTTTCAATACAGATCTGTATCCTTTCCAAATTATTGTTCATAACAATTTTTTGAAGGATTTTCCCAGTAAAAAGTAGGACTTTTGGATTCTTCCACAATGCTAAATGTGTCGAAATTGTAATATTCTTTGAGTCTTTTATAAAAGCTTTTGCAATTGTTCATGACGCTGTTTGTTCAAAGACAATTAAATAGTTGAAAAAATATTCTGGTTAGACTGGTTAAATAAATAAATATCCCTTTAGTGGCTTCTACCAGTATATGCGTTTATTTGTTCATGTTGTTCCACTGTGTGGTTAGAAACAGATCTGTATCCTGTTCGAGTTATTGTTCGGGAAATATTATTGAAGTATTTTTACAGGAAAAAGAAAACCTTGTTCATTCCTTGACAATGTTAGATGTGTATAAATTTTAATCTTCTTTAAATCTTTCGTAGAAAATTTAGTGCTGTCCATGATATTGTTTCTTCAGAGCCAATTAAATAATTCAAAGAAATGATAATTTCGGCTAGAATGGTTAAATGGATAAATATCCATTAGTGACTTCTACCCGTATATGCATTTATTTGTTGATGTTGTTTCACTGTGTGTTTCGAAACAGATCTGTATCCTTTTCAAGTTATTGTTCACGAAATGTTATTGAAGGATTGTTGCAGCAAAAAGAAAAACTTTTCCATTCTTTGACAATGTCATATGTGTAGAAACTGTAATCTTCCTTAAGTCTTTTGTAGAAAACTTTAAAGTTGTCCATGATATTGTTTAATCAAAGCCAATTAAATAATTTAAGAAAATGATAATTTGGTTAGACTGGTTAAATGAATAAATATCCATTAGTGACTTTCACCTGTATATGCATTTCTTTGTTGATTTTGTGTAACGATACGTTTCAATACAGATCTGTATCCTATCCAAATTATTGTCCACACAAATTTTGTTAAGGATTGTCGCAGTAAAAAGTAGGGCTTTTGGATTCTCCCACAATGCCAAATGTGTAGAAATTATAATATTCTTTGAGTCTTTTATAAAAGCTCTTGCAATTGTTCATGATGTTGTTTGTTCAAAGCCATTAAATAGTTTTAGGAAAAATTGTTTTGGTTAGACTGGTTAAATGAATTGATATTCCTTGGTGGCTTCTACCTGTATTTGCGTTTATTTGTTAATGTTGTTTAACTGTGCGTTTAGATACAGATCTGTATCTTCGAGTTATTGTTTATAAAATATTATTGAAGAATTCTCGCAGTAAAAAACACTACTTTTCCGTTCTTCGACAATGCTAGATGTATAGAAATCGTAATCTTTCTCAAGTCTTTTGTAGAAAACTTCGCAGTTGTCCATGATTTTGTTTCTTCAAAGCCAGTTAAAAAATTTAAAGAAATGATAATTTGGTCTGACTGGTTGATTGAATAAATATATATCTATTAGTGAATTCCGCTTGTATATGCATTCATTTGTTATGTTGTTTAACGATGCTTTTCAATACAGATCTGCATCCTTTTTAGATTATTATTCAAAAATGTTTGTTGAAGGATTTCCGCAGTGACAAGTAAGACTTTTGGATCCTTCCACAATTCTAAATGTGTGGAAATTTTAATATTATTTCAGTCTTTTATAAAAACTTTTACAATTGTTCATGATGTTGTTTGTTGAAAGCCAATTTAGTAGTTTTTAGAAAAATTATTTTGGCTAGACTGGTTAAATCTATTTGCGCCTTCTGCCTGCATATACGTTAATTTGTTAATGATATTTAACAGAACCTTTCCATATAGGTATCCCCACCTAATGACTATTCACAAGAGATTGTTCCAAGATTTTTGCAGTAAACATTAAGACTTTATCATTCTTTGGCAATGCCATAGATGTGTAAAATTTATAACCTTCTTCTAGTCTTTTGTAGAAAACTTTGCAGTTGTCCATGATGTTGTTTTTTGAAAGCCAATTAAATAATTTTAGAAATTATAATTCTGGTTTGTCCATAATTTTGGACTCCATTAGTGACTTTCACCTCTATAAGCAATGCATCTATTTGTGGATGTTGTTTAATGATGTGTTTCAATAAAGATCTATATGCTTTTCAAATTATTGTTCACAGAAGTTTGTTGAAGGATTTTCGCAGTAAAAAGTAAGACTTTCCGATCCTTTTACAATGCTAGATATGTAGAAATTGTAATCCTCTTCCAGTCTTTTGTAAACGCTTTTGCACTTTGTTCATGATGTTTGTTGGAAGCTATTTAAATCATTTTAAGGAAAATAATAGCAAAGAATTATTTTGTTCAGACATGTTGAATAAATAAACATCCTGCACAATTCAAAAATTCCGTAAAAGCTTTGAACAATAAATATTTTCAAATCAGCTATCCAATTTTTCAAGCTTCTTCCCAAATTAAGCTGCAAACAAAACTGTCCTAAATGTAAAACCATGCAAGAACTACTCAATCAAAATTGAATTACTTTTAATTTGATGTTCTCAAGTGAACAATCAAAACTCAATGGCGCGAATTATCATTTCCTAAAGTAATTACACTCTACAATTTGAAATTGGAATCATAGTAATATCCTTTCGTATATGCGTATTATCAATCAGCAATAAAATGTTCAATGAAATTTCAGAATTTTAAGATCTTTACGATTCTCGTAATTCTCATTGTTCCTGTTGTTCATTATTAGGATTTCGTTTGGGTCGTAATTCGACCCAAGAAATAAAATCAGAATGGTAGGTAAATAAAGTGGACAAGAGTGTTAAAAGAAAATTATAGCCTATAGTCATTGGTGCATGAATTGCGTAGAGAAAAAAAAGGGGGGAAAAGAAAAAAGGACGGTGTAAACTCATTGTATGGCGTTCTGCGGTTATAAGCTATAGCTATAAGGCTCTAGAAATAGTTTGGTATTTATTGTTTTATGGTGCCTCTTCTCGAACACGGTCTCTTTTTGTTTCGCGCCAACCAATTACCCGACACCGACCAGCATCAATGAGCGTGGAAAAGCAAAAAGAGGCCTGCATCGTTGACCGTAAACGAACCGCATGATCGTCGGATCGTATGGGATTGCTACTCGTTAAACAACAGAGTAATCAAGCCTATGAGACCTCTACATCGATCCCGACTTGTTCCTCCCCCATCAAGTGTTGTCGATAATTAAGTGCTATGATTTTTACTACATGATAGGAAAATAAGAATATTATGATTTGATTCTTTGGAACTGGGATTAGTAGTTTCGAATTGGTACTTTTTGTGACATAAGGTGACTTTGTGAAGCTCCTCGCCTGGGGTGATTTGTAGAGAGATTGATCAGTGACCAGTGTCGGATCAGGATTGCGGAACTAGTTTGGCCTGACCCAAATTTGGCACTGGTCAGCTTTCTATAGCATGAACATTTCTAAGTGTCAATCAGGCAAATTTTGGCTACCGTTTTTGAGAAACAATTGTTGAGCTGCTGCTAAAGTGTCTTGAATTTTCGAATATTGAGATCAAAAAATTTTCTTGTTCTACTGCGAAAGGTAATAATATTCTGCATCTAATATGCTCAAATTGAAAAAAATGTAAATTTTATAAAAAGATTTTCCAAAAAAACGCAAAAATGTAATGTTTTTGAAAATCTTGTATAACTAAATGTGAAATAAATGTATGGGACCCAACAAGAAGAATCAACTACTGTAGTTGCAAGGTCTATTATTATATTTTTGGTTGGGAATTCAGCTCGTTTAGTTAAACTACTTTATTAAAAATTATGTTGTTGAGGATTAATTTGTCAAACTAAAAATGTATTCATTCCTTTCTTAGTTGAAAATCGATATTTTTTATTAAAAATTGATATTTTCCAGTTGAAAATTCATCCTTTTCATTAAAAATGAAACTGGGCTGGAAATTAATTTTTCTGTTAAGAATTAAACTATTTTTATAAGAATTTAACTTTTCCGTCCTCTTGGCTTTAAAATTCAACATTTTTATCAAAAACGGATGTGTTTTGTATAAAAAATCCTGTTTTTTGGCAGAAAATAATCTACTTGCTTGAAAATTCATCTTTTCAATTGAAAATCTAACTTTTTGGTTGAGAAGTCATATTTTTAAAGATTCACTTCCTTGGTTGAAAATGCAGCTATTCCATTTATAGAAAATTAATTTTCCATGTGAAAAAATAATTTTTGAGTTGGACTCTTTTTTGTAAGATTTATTATTTTAATTGAAAATTTATCTCTTTTACTAAAAGTGTAACTATTTTTTGAAAAATATAATTTTTTAAGTTGGCAATTTATTTTCAAGCTAACGGCTTGACTATTTCATTTTTGGTTGAAAATTGATCTTTTCTAGTTGAAGATTCATGTATTTTGCTGAAAATTAGTCTTTTTTGGTCGAAAATAAATTTTTTTCGATTGAAAATTCAGCCTTTTTTGTGAAAAATGCAACTATCTGGGTCGAAATGAGTCTTGTTTGGTCGAGGATTCAACAATTTTGTAGAAAATTTAACTATTAGATTGAAATTCAACTATTCGATTAAAAATGAACTTTTCCATTAAAAATTCTTATTTTAGATTTAAATTCAACAATTTGTTTCAAATTTAACTATTTTTACAAAAATCTAACTCTTAGATGGAAAATTAACGTTTAAAAAAAAATCATATTTTCGGGTTCAAATTCAACAGTTTTGTAGATAATTCGTCCCTTTTGACTTTAAAATTTAACAATGTTCTTGAAAATTGATGTATTTTTTTAAAATTGATGTATTTTGTTTTAAATGTGTGTTTTGTGGTAGAAAATCATTCTTCTTGCTGGAAAATTCATCTTCTTGGTAAAAAATTCAAATATTTGGTTAAAAATTTATCTTTTTTATTCGAAAATTCATCTACTTGGTTAAAGTTAAACTATTTCGTTAAAAATTTCTTTTTGAGATACAACTCTTCGGTAGAAAATTTGGCTATTCATCATATTTTCTAATAACATTTATTTTTTCTAATGGAAGATTGATGTAATTTGTCAAAAATTCATTTTTTTTTGCCGAAAATTAATCTTCTGGATTAAAAATTTATCGTTTTTGGTCAAAAATGCAACTGTTTGGTTCTAAATTAATCTGATTCCGTTGTGCATTCAACAATTTGGTAGGAAATGAACTTTTCATTGAAAAATTATATTTTTTTATTGAAAATTTAATAGCTTTGTAGATAATTCGCCCTTTTGGCTTCAAAATTCAATAGTTTTGTTAAAAATTGATGTACTTTTTTCAGTTGATGTATTTTCTTGAAAATTTGTGTTTTTGTTTTTAAATTAGTGTTTTTTTGAAAATTTGTGTTTTGTGGTCGGAAATGAACCTATTTTACTGGAAAATTCATCTTTTTGGTAGAAAATTTAAATATTTGGTTGAAAATTTATTTTTCTCGGTTGAGAATTCATCTACTTGGTTGAAGTTAAACTATTTTGTTAGAAATTTTTCTTTAAGATTCACCTCTTTGGTAGAAAATTTGGCTATCCATTATATTTTTTGATAAAAATTGATATTTTCTAGTGGAAGATTGATGTATTTTGTTAAAAATACACTTTTTTCGAAAATTAATATTCTGGATTGAAATTTCATCGTTTTTGGTTGAAAATGCAACTCTTCGGTTCTAAATTGATCTGGTTTGGTTGTGCATTCAAAAATTTTGTAGAAAATAAACTTTTCATTAAAAAATCATTTCTTTCGGGTTGAACATTCAACGTTTTTGTGGATAATTTGCCCTTTTTGCTTTCAAATTCAACAATGTTATTGAAAATTATTGTTTTTTGATATAAAATAAACCGTCTCGCTGGAAAATTCATCTTTTTGGTTAAAAATTCAACTGCTCAATTATAAAGTCATCTTTTTATGTTGAAAATTCGACCACTTAGTTGAAAGTTGCAATAGTTTGTTGAAAATTTATATTTCCTCATGAATAACCCCTTTGGTTCAAAACCTAAGTTTTTTGTTGAAAATTAGTTTCTTTATTGATGAAAATTGTTTTGTTTTTTTGTCTGCAAATTACGTTATTCCATTTTTTGTTAGAAATTTATACTTTGTTATTTGAAAATTCGTCCTTTTGATTAGAAAATTAATTTTGTTTGTTGAAAATACAATATATATTTCGACTTGAAATCCAAAGAATTCAAAGTCTTTCAGATTGAAGATTTCAAGAATTTATTCCTCCATTATAACCATATTTTTATTAAAAATCACCCTCTCCTATTTCTTGAAAGATTTTTTTACTACGTTATTTTGATGATTATATTTTCCAAATATGAAAAAAAACAATCAAAACAATTCTCAATGTATTTTTAAAAATACTAATTTTTGAAAACATGCTTTTTACAAAAGTTCCAAAATAAAAAAAGATTCCTTTCAAGAAATTGAGGTAAAAATGATTAGGCAGTATGAAAAAGACAGAGAAAGGAAAAAGTGAGTTTGGTTTTTGGTGGACTTTTTCCTCTTTCTCCCTCTTTTTTCTCTTCTTTATTTTTTGTCTCTCGAAAAGCAAAGTTGTTGAGAAGTCTGGGTTTTCAATTTTGAAATTTTTCAATGCACATTTTGCATAAAACTTTTCATAATAAACTAGATTCCTTGTCGATTTTAAATTTGAAAAAAAAAAAATTTAATGTCGTTTATGGAAGACCCCTGACTCGTGAGGAGTGATACACGTCTCTTCAAATGATTCATAAAATGAAATGATTGTTAATGATGAATTAATTGTGATGTTTGCAGTGTCGGAGAAGCATTTTTATTGCGCGTGGGCAGGTTTTGGCAGCAGGGAATGATGTGAGATAGGCGCGTAATTCATCCTAGTCTTTTCCCTTCCATTAGTTTGCACGAGGCTCGGCGACCATTAAACGCCGCTCTCTCTCACTCTCAAGAGAGTCAGCCAGGGTTTAGTCAGAGTGCTCATTGCTATATTACTAATTTCCGCCCTCGACCGTGCGTCAAGTATCGCATAGAAGTGACTCTCTGTCTCTTTCTAACTCTCTCTTACTGTCCTCTGCCCTCTCACACGCGTGAACTTATGCCGTACGACAAGCTGCCGGATAATGTGGATTGTGGACCAGTCTGTCGTCCGAGAGATAATGCGTCCACCTACAAACCAATCTATTAGGCGCCATCTCTCTGACTGCTCACTTACATCCAGTATCCACCTCTTCCCTCTGCCCCTCTCTATTTCACTCCTCTCCTTCTATCTCTCTCACTCACTCGTGCTCCCTTCCTGATCTGTCGGTGCCACGTTCACGTCCACCGGAAGCGCTGATGTCGGACACCCACACGGACGAGTTCGAGTGTATCAGATGCCCTCGGCTGGATTAGTTCAATTCGGGACCAAAGTCGAGGATTTGTGTTTTGGTTAGGATTTAGTGATGCATTCGAGACGATTTCAAGAAAATTCGAGATTTTTCTTGAAAGATGTTCAGGTGAACTCAAAACTACATGGAGATCGAGAGTCTCGACTACAAAATTTCGAGATCTCGAGTCGAGAATCTCGAAACTTCTTATTCGAGACTCTTGATCTGCGTGAAGTTTTGAGTTCACCTGATCATGTTTCAGGGAAATCTCGAATCTTCTCGAAATCGTCTCGAATGCATCACTATTAGGATTCATTATATTATTATTATTGTCTTGTGAGGTTGGTCCATTTAGGTTCTCTAGCACTGCGGTTAACACCTATTGTACTATCTCTTTTTATTTTGAAAGCCCGGTGAAACAGAGGTCCATACGTGGGTCACCCTTCTGCTTAAGTATCATTTCAGTTCTTTAGAATGAGTACATATATCGACAGACTCCACATCACTGGGTATGGGCCTGTGCAAATTTTAGTTTTTACCAAGGTAAATCACTGTAAATCTACTGCGTAGAATCACTGTGTAAATATGATAGCAACCAGCGATAATCCGCAGTTGCATCCGAACATAATAGAAGTACTCTTATTTGCCTCGACGTTTGGCCAGGAGAGAGGAAAACTGCAGAAAACCGCCTCTCGAGATCAACCGGTTTTTAGGTAATCAAGCTTGAAGGCAGATATTCGATACCCGTCGAATACACAGAATCATCCTCGGTTGGTTAGGATAAAAGACCTTTGTATTAGAGGTTGCATTTCAGGATTTTAAAATGGACAGTGGAACGGACTGGTCCAAGAAACAACTCTGCTTATCCGCTGGAACGCATTGTTATCCATTCTGGTAATCAGGTGTAAGCCAAGTAATCAGGTGCAATCCAAGTACCCAGATGCAATCCAAGTAATCAGGTGTAATCTAGGTAATCTGGTGTAAGCGAAGTAATCAGGTGCAATCCAAGTAATCAGGTGCAATCCAAGTAATCAGGTGTAATCCAAGCAATCAAGTGTAATCCGGCGTAATTCACATATAATCCGGGGTATTTTAAGTAATTCCGTGTAATCCCAGTATTGTTTGGAGTAATCCATTTGTAATACGGAGCAATCCACTTGTAAAGTAATCCACTTGTATGGAGTAATTAAGGTATTACACTTGCGATTCAGAGTAATTCGACAATAGGTCATTAACACCAAGTAATTCAAAGTAATTTTGGGTAATCTTAGTCCTTAATTAGTAATCCAATGGTAATTTTAGTATTTTAAAGTAATTTAAATACATCATCCTAATAGCTTTCAACTATCATGTTGAATTTTTTTTTAAATTAGTTTTTTTATTTGAAAATTGAACTACTATTTTGGGTAATCCAAGTCCTTAATTTGTAATCCATGGTAATCCCAGAATTTTTGAGTAATTTTAATACGTTATCCTAATAGCTTCCAACTATTATGTTGATTTTTTTTTCAAATTAGTTTTTTTTTAGTTGAAACTTCAACTACTTGGTTAAGTTCAACTACTTTGTTCAAAATTATTTATTTTGGTTGAGGATTCCTGATTTCAGCTTAAAATAATTTCTTTGAAATTTGAACTATTCATTTATATATATTGTTGAAAATTCTTCCTTTCCAATAGAAAGTTAATCTTCTTCGTTAAAAATTCCGTTTTGTGGTAAAAATTTTTATATTTGGTTTTCAATAAATCCATTTTGTAGGAAATTCCAAAATTTTGTTAAAGTCATTTTTTTGGTTGAACATTATTTTGTTGAAAATTCGCCTTTTTGGTTTAAAAATGCAATTATTTTTGTGAAAAATTCATTCCTTTCGTTGAAATTTTAACTATAGTGTTCGAAATTCCTTTTTTTCGTGGTGAAAAATTAATTTTTTAAATGAAAATTGAACTGTTCCATTTTTCATTTAAGTTCAACTTTTTAAGTTGAAAATTCAACTATTCGATTGAAATCATATATTTTGTTGAAAATTTGTCTCCTTTGTAAAAAGATAAATTTTTTTTTAAAAATTCATCTTTTTTGATTCAAAATTCGTTGTATTTTTGTTTGTTTGGAAATTTATTTTTTATCAACTTCAAATTTAACTGCTCGGTTTTTTATTGTCAGTTTATATTTTTTGGTCGAAAATCCAAAATTCAAATATTTGGTTGAGAATAAATCCACCTTGAAGGAAATTCCACAATTTTTATTAAGTAATTTCTTTTGTTGAAAATTCAACTTTTCAAATAAAAATTAATCTTGTTCAGTTGAAAATTCAACTAGTTGGCTGAAATTTTAACTAATTTGTTAAAAACTGATTTTTCTGGTTAAAAATTAAACTGTATTTTGTGAAAATTGAACTATTTTTATACAAAATAAGAACATTTTGTGGAAGATTCTTTTGTAGTTGCAAATTTATTTTTTCAACTGAACATTTATCTTCTATGTTTTATTCGTAAATTAATTTTTGTTGTCTGAAAATTGAACTATTTGTTGGAGAAATCATTATATATTTTTTTAAATACTTCTTTTTCTGTAGAAAATTATTCTTGCCGCTTGAAAAATCATTTCTTTGGTCAAAAATTAGTTTTTTTGTTTGAAAATTAATTTTTTGAACTGAAAATTCAACTGTTTTATTTTTTCAAATTATTTTTTTCTTTTCAACTGTTATCAACTATTCGGTGAAAAATGTGTGTATTTTCTTAGAAATGTGTCTTTTCTGGCAGAAAATTCCACCATTGGTTTGAAAGTTAAACTACTTTATTGGAAAATTCATTTTTTGGATCAAAATGGATCATTTTAGTTAAAAATTCATCTCTTCAATTGAAAATAAATTTACTTTGTTGAAAATCGTTGTTTTTTGCTTGAAAAATAATTAGAAACTGAAAATCTTACGATTACAATCAGAGATTCATAATTTTAGTTGAAAATTAATATATTTAGTTAGAAATTCAACTATTTTGTTAAATTTTCATGTCATTTGTTACGAATTCGTCTTTTTCTGTGAAAAATGGATTTTTTTGCATGAAAATTTATTCTTCTGGTTGAAAAATGAACTATTCTAGTCAGAAATTGTTTTTGTTAATGTGAAAATTGAACTATTTAATTTTTTAAAGTAAATTCACATTTTCAGTTAAAAATTTAACTATTTGGTTTTATATTCATGAATTTTCTTAATATTTGCCTTTTTTGTCTTTTGAAATATCTTAAAATCTTATAAATCGAATAAAATCCTTCTAAATCTTTGAAAATTGAAGTGCATCCTTCAAAACTAAATGGTATATTTAAAATCCAGTGAAATCCCCATAAATATTGGTGAATTTCATAAAATCCTCAAATTCCTACGAAATCCCTCAATTCTCGTGAAATTCATCGAAATTTGTAGAAACATTTTTATATGTTTACAAATTTTTTATGTCTATCAATTTTATTTAGAAATTTTCTAAAATCTTCAACATTCTCTGATGTCCCTTGGAATCATTGAAGATACTCTAAATCCTTTCAAATCCTATGCAATCATTCAAAATCCTTATAAAGTTTAGAAAAGTATTTGCAATCTCATTGTCGAATTAATTCAACTGGCCCTAAATCATCAAACTCTTTTTTGAATTTCTTAAAACATTCGAAGTATTCCAACATTCTTCAAAATGACTGAAATAATTGGAAATCACAAAAGATCCTTAATAAGCTGTTGAAATCCTTTGTACTTTTTCAAATCCTCAAGAATCTGTTGAAATCTGCCTGAATGATTAGAAGTCTTTCAAATCTTTCAAAATATATTTTAACTCTTTCAACAAAATTTCGTATAACCACTCTCAGGGCCAGTCTGGAAGACTTTTACCAGCTCGGTTGGTGATTCCCAGTTTGCTTCTGGATTGACATTATGAAGAAATAAAACATGGTACTTCTAAATTTAAAACAGAGTCAAATATAACTCTCCAATTATGATGGTCAAGACTTGAAACAAAAACCGTCCTCTTAATTGAAACATTTTGGCATTTAATTTCAAAATAGGGATCGTTGAACTTTGAACCTTCTTCTCATAAATTTTGGCCACTTTCCGGTTTGGTATCAGAGTTCCCAATTCAGAGAAATGATTCATATTTCAAGAAAAAAAAAGCAGTTGAGCCTCTAGAATCACGTGGCTGTCGGAGCTCTCTGTGAACCTAATCCGACGCAATAGTTGGTCATTCTTGTGATGAACGACGCGAGATCGACATTCAAGGACTGCGACTGCAGCGATCGTCAATGGCGTCGCTGAAATTCATCATTCTCAATTCTCGTAAACAGGCAGTTATAAATTATTCAGGCCGAACAACCGGCCACGTTCGGATGACCTAAGCGGTCGGATAGTCGCTAACTGCCGGTAAATTAGCCAATTGAGGGCTTCGAGTATCCGCGGATATCTTATTACACACTTGGCAGCCACGTCCAATGGCGCCCGACCTTAAACGCCTATTTCATCCGGCGAACGATCCTCTTCCTCTATTCACAAATTGATGACATACTGACCTTCGACAAAATCTATCGGATGCGCTTCAAGCCCAATCATACTAATTGAAATTATACGGGAATAAGATTCTTCACGTCCCTATTGAAGATTCCCAAGTAAAGTACGTCGCAAGCTAGGTAGGGAAGTGCGTAGCACACTATGTATGAATTTGCGTAAGGCACTACATAAAAAATTGCGTAGGGCACTCTGTAGAAATTTGCGTTGGACACTATGTAGAAATCTGCGTAGGGCACTGTGTAAAAAATTGCGTAGGGCACTATGTAGAAATCTGCGGAGGACACTACGCAGAAATCTGCATAGGACACTGCGTAGAAATCTGCGTAGGGCACTATCTGGAAATATGCATAGGGCACTGCGCAGAAATCTGCGTAGGGCACTACGTAGGAATATGCGTAGGGCACTACGTCAGAAACAACGTCTGAAATTTCGCAGAAGACGACATAATTCGGATAGTGAACGACGTGATTCGGTAAGGAAAAGATGTAGTTTTTGACGTGGTTGAGGACGTCGTTTCCGGCGTGAATAGTTGACTTTTTGATTGAAAATGGCTTTGAATGGCCTTGAAATGGCTTTAGAAATCACGTCCCTTATTATTAAATCCTCTAAACCCCCTCAAAAATCTCAGATTTTTTTTCTGATGGAAGTCAACTAAATTTTAAAGAGAACTGCAAGAATCAATCATTTATTTTCCTTCAATTCAATTTTAGGAATAGAAGCTTCTAATGTGTCTCCTAGGGGTTTAAATTTCTTTGAACCTCTGCCCTATTCCTGAACAAACCCCCCACACACTTTCTTGGTAGTAAGAAGGTGACCTACAGTTTAAGGTGGGTTCCGAACCACCAAGAGGAACAGCTTGAAGTACTTAGAGAACCTCTTTCTCTAGAGAGAACAGTCCCACGACTCTCCTGAGATGAACAACTCCCTTGCTAGGCAAGAACCGCTTGGGCTGCCGAGGCTCTTCTAGAGTGCGAGGCGGGAATCGAACCCACAAGCCGACGGAGTGGGTCCAAAGCCTACGCCTTAACCCCCACGACCATCGCCCCACTTCTTCAATTCATTTTTTTTATAACAATAAAGTTTCAGAAGGAACTTTATGTTATCTTTCCTTCTGCTATCCTTTGTGTATCTTTATTTTCTCAGCGGTTGTCCAACTGCAAGCAGTGTTCTAATAATTTGTGGAGGCACTTTAGATCTTAAGTAACAAGTGTGAAACATAATTTCTTTGACTATAAAGGCGAATCGCTTCCGTAAGGAGAGAGACCGCAAGGTGTCCGTGAGAGAGTTGACCGGAACGATTATAAAGACGCGTCGGCGACGACGTGATCGTCCGCGCGCGTCCTCCGTAAAACCGGTGTAAGCAAATTTATATTCGCCAGTAGAGAAGTGACGTCTCTCGACCGCGTCCGGCCGTGTCATTACTCCCTTTCACGATCCTCGTTAGCGCGCTCACATATGAACGACGTAGATATCCTAATAAGAAGCGGTACAGGCACCGAGCCGCGTCGACGACAATCGCAATATTCCCTTACGGATTTCAATTCACGCCAATTTGTCCAACTTCCAACGAAATACCGTTTTCGAGCGACGCTACCGTGTTCACATTGTTCGACGCGAATCTGCAATCTTAATGATATGATCTGCTCAATTTTGTCAAAATTCTCTTTCAGACACAATGAGCTACAAACGATTCTAGGTACAAGGTATGTCCGGAAAGTATCCGACGATGATATTCCCTTCAAAATAATGCCTTTTGGAAACCACAACCTTCTTCCAGCGATCCTCCCACTTTCGGAAGCACTCCATAAAGTCACCTTTCGAAATAGCTAAGTGCTGCTTCATCGCATTGCATTTTATTTTCTCGACGTCCTGAAATCATTTTCCAGTTAGAGGATACTTCGAAATCTGCGTAGGGCACTGCGTATAAATTTGCGTAGGGCACTACATAGAAATCTGTGTAGGGCACTACGTAGAAATCTGCGTAGGGCACTATGTAGAAATCTGCGAAGGGCACCATGTGGAAATCTGCGTAGGGCACTACGTAGCAATCTGCGTAGGGTACTATGTAGAAATCTTAGGGCACTACGTAGAAATCTACGCAGGGCACTATGTAGAAATCTGCGTAGGGCACTATCTAGAAATCTACTTAGGGCAGTATGTGGAATTCTGCGTAGGGCACTACGTAGAAATCTGCGTAGGGCACTACTGCTGCGCACTGCTTCGGTGTTATATGAACGTTGTGCTCTGATTTTCCGATATCGGTGACGCTAAGGTAACTACAATAAGGAATGTGTCTTACGAGCCTGTCAGAATAACATTAACGCAAGATCTCGATATTTATTTTTCCCTTACAAGCTGAGAACCGTTCCTTACAGGTTCGTTGATATCTCGATTTTGACACTAAGGGATCGTTCACATATTAAGTAACGTTATTTTCAAACTTTTTTACCCCTCCCTCCCCCAACCCTTCTCCATGTAACAGACCGTAACATTTCCCTCGGACCCCCTTACCCCTATCTGCAGTAACGAACATTTTTTGTTTTATGTTTACAAACATGATAGACGTTTTCTAAATAAAAAAAGGTTTTTCATGATGAAATGCTGTTTAGAAATAAATGAAACAATATTCCTATGTAACATTAAAGGCTTCTTAAATATTTTTTTTAGTCACACAAATATTGAAATTACTTACCAGAAAAGAAGTATTATCAATTTGTTCTTGAGTTTAAAAAAATATAAATTTGTTAGTATTCTTGAGAAAACTAAAAAAAATGTTTGAATATTTAAAAATTCTCTAATTCCTTTAAATATGTTTAGCTTAATCGAATTTTTCTTGGAATTTTCAAAAATCATATAAAATGTAAAGCCTGAATGTAAAGCCTTCAAATTTTCCTAGGAATTTATAAAAAAATCTATTTTATTCACTTAAAACCTTTCAATATTCTTTCGAACCTTCTGAAAAAGCAGCATTTTTTTTAATCTTCTACAGTTTGAAATTCTTTTTCAATCTCTTAAATTCTTTTGAATATTTCTTGAATTTACTCGATTTTTTCATTTTTATTTTTTAATCATACCAAATTAAAACATTTTTTCAAAATTATCTACTCTTTTTCGAAATTTAAGGAAATATTTTGCAATAAAAATTCCAAAATATCTTCTAAGTTTTCACTATTTTTGAATCGTTTCAAAACGGTAGGGAAATTAATTTTCTTCTGAACTAATTTACCTTTTTGGTTGAGTTGAAAATTCGTCTATTTATTTGAAAATTTCCGTATTTTGTTATAAAAAAATTATTTTCTATTGGTAGAAAATTATTCTTTTGCGTTAAAAATTCATTTATTTCGTTGAAAATTATTTTTTTAAAATGAAAATTACTTCATGCATTTAAAAATTTAACTAAAGTTTATGTCGAAATTTGTTTTTATAGACATTTAACTTTTTTGTTAGAAAAATCATTTGTTTGGTTGAAAATTTAACTTTTTGGTTGAAAATTTATTTCATTTACTTAAAAACTTATTTCTTCAACTGAAAATTAATCTATTTTATTTATCGCTAAAAATGTAACCTTTTTGTTGGAATTTCATCTATATTGTTAAAAGAATTGTCCTTCTTTGGTAGAAAATCAACCTTTTTGGTTAAAAATGCATGTATTTGGTTGAAATTTTTTATTTTTTGGTAAAAAAATTAATCATTTTGTTGAAAAATTATTTTATTGGCTTAAAAACTTATTTTCCTGACCTAAAATTAAACCATTCTATTTTTTCCTAATTCATCTTTCTTTAGTTAAAAATTAGTCTTTTTTGGTAGAAAATTCATCTTGCGGGTTGAAAATTCAACTATTTGATTAAATATTTATTTTTTTTATTGTTGGTTTATCATTTTAGTTGAATGTTCATTTCTTCCGTTAGGAATTCAACAAATCTGTTTGAAAATACTTTTTTTCTACTAAAAATCTTGCTATTCCATTTTTGTTATAAAATTGATATGTAAAGATAATGTAGAAGAGAAAGGATAAAGAGGAATATGTAAATCGGAAGGGTGAAGAAATAATGGGGAGTGCATAAGAAGATGGATAGTGGCAAAAGGGGTATAAAACGGAAAGGCAAGGCAGAATATAAAGGAAAAATTTCAAAGGATAACTTTAAATGAGAAACGTGTATAGGATATAGGAGTATACAAAAAAATGGTGGCACTGGAAAGAGAGCGAAATAAGCAGGTTAAAATTATCAAAAGGGATTGTAAAACGGGATGGGGAAAGACGAATGTGAAGGAAAAACGGGTAGGGAAATGTAGATTGGTGAAAGGTATGTATAGCATCAAGGGAAAGGAGAAATTTGTGAATAGAAAGCAGAAGGAGAGAAGTAAGGAAGAGAGGGAAAAAAGAATGTAGAAGAGAAATAATGAAAAGGGAATATACATATAAGGGAAAGGATCTAGAAAAAAAAGAATGATCCGTGGGTTAGATCGCCCCAGAAGATGTGTATAAATCTGAACGGGGTGAAAATTTTGTGGAGGTGAAAGAAGTTGGAAATAAGTGAAGAAAGATTAGTGAAAGGGATGTAAAATGGAAGAGACAAAAAGGAATGGAAAGGAGAAATGGGTAAGGGGATAGAGATTGGTGAAGGTGATGTAGAAAATGCAGGGGCAGGGGAAATGTGTAAACAAGAAGTGGGAAAGAATAAGGAGAAAAGAGCTTGGAGATGGACAATAGTGAAAAAGATGTAAAAGTGAAAGTGGGAGGAATCACAAAAGAGAAGAAATGTTGTGTAAGCAAATAAAACGATATTTATCCCGTGGGAAAAAGGAGGGTGAGGAGATGGGATAGTAAATATAAATTAGAGGAAATATACATAAAAGAGGGTTCAAGGGTGAAATTATACTGGACAAGTTACGTATCATGAACTGTGTAGAGGGGAAGCGGAGATATAGAAAACACTTGACAAGGCAATGACAAATTATAAAGGGAATGTAAAAAAGAAATGGTAATGGAAAGTATAAATAGATAAGGGGTGGAGAGTATAGAAAAAAAAAGTTTCAGTGGATTTTCAAGGGGAGGAATAAGGATAGGGAAAAGGGAATGGAAAGGAAGGTTAGGTAAGGGGATATATATTGGTGAAAAGCAAGTAAGAGATAGAGACAATGTGAAAATGTGTAAGTAAAAATGGGTAGAGGATAACAGAAAAACAGTCGGGTGGTAGATCAGAGTGAAAGGGATATAAAAGAGAAAAATGCCCGATGAATGGAAGGGAGAAATGGTGAAAAAGGAATGGGTAGGTGCTTTATGGGTGTAGAGAGAAGGCGAGGGATATATGGATCAGATCCCTCTGGAAGGAGTGTGTAAGTTAAAACCGAAAAAAAGAGGTCGAGGAGGTGGAAAAGCAAGAGCAATAGGAGGGAGATTCGGGCCTGAAGATTTTCGAAAGGAATGTGTAACGAAATAGAAAGAAAAAATGGGTTAGGGAACTTAGATTGATGAAGGGGTCGTCAACAATGAAGAGAAAGGACGAATATGCAGATTGGAAGAAAAAAATAGAAGGAAAAAATAATCAACAGGTGGATAAGAGTGCAAGAGATATATCTGAGGAAAAGGGTGCGAGAATGGAGAAGACAAACGGTGAAGAGAAAAGGCTGAGCGGTGAGGAGTGTAGGAAAAAGTAGATTAATGTATGAGTGAGATCCCTCCAGAAGAAGTGTATGAATCGAAACAGAAGAAAGATTTTGTGGAAGTGGAGGGGAATCAGGAAGCAATGATTTGTTAAACGGATGTGAGAAGTAAAAGGAAAGAAGGAATAGAAATGAAGAATGTCTAAGGGGATGGAGATTGGTAAAGGAGGTGCAGAAGATGTAGGGGATGGAGGAATATGTAAAGGGAAAAAGTATCAATGAATAGTAGTTATTAGGAGGATAATAGTAAGCGGAATTTGAAAGAGAAAGATGAAGAAGGAATGGAGGATAAATGCGAAAGAGAAAATTGGTAAGGGTTAAGGGGTATAGAGAAGAAGAGATCGATGTATGCGTGAGCTCCTCAGGGTAGAAATTTATGACTCGAAACAGAAAAAAAAGGGTTTTGGGAAGTGAATGAGGAGAGAAATAAGGGGGTGAAGATTAGTAAAAGAGATGTAAAACGGAACAATGAATAAAGAATATGAAAGGTGAGTATATAGGGGGATAAATAATAGCAAAGGGAAGGAGGAATGTACCAATGAGGAGAAGTGGATAGGAGAGAGAAGGAGTTAGGTGCAAAGTAAAGGGAGAGCGAAAGATGAAGGTTAAGAACGACTGAAAATAAAAAATTGTGAAAATTGTGGATGATGTTTCGTTGGTGGTGATTGTTGGAAGGTATGTGGAAGAGGAATGAGCACGTGTAATGGTCAAATATGAAGGTTTAAAAGGAATGGAGGGGACTGAGTAGGGAGATCAATAATAGTAACAGAGGTATAAAAGAGGAGAGGGAAGGAAGAATGGAAAGATGTGTTAAAGAGGGAATCGAAAAGGGTGTATAAAAGAGGAAGGATAATCAGAAATAAGTACAGGAAAGGGTTAGGGATAGTGATAGGGGAGACAATAATGGTTGAGGGCGTATAAAATGAAAGAATGAATAGTTGAAATAGTGATGGATGGAAGGGGAGTGGACGAGTACAGGTTTCAAAAGACTTTGAAAAACACTAAAACAATAGTACAAAGATCTTTAGACAAGACCATCATCAATTTCCCATTACATCTGAAAAAACGTCTACTCATTCTGAAAGAATTGCCAGATATGATGTGTGACCTCCTTACACGCCAACATGGAAGACATCAAAATCTGTACTTGCATGTGACGAGTAGACTATAAATTGCAGACACACTTTCGAAACTCGTATTTTAATTTAAAGCCTGAAAAGTGGAAATAATTGTATCGGGAACGGAAGACCTAACACAGCGTTTAATATTCCGTGTATAACTTTGTCTGCGCCAAGATCCGGAACGTCAGTTACAATTTCGAGATTCGGGGCCTCTCATCTTCCTCATCTCTCTCATACTGATTCTGGCTCTCATTCTTTCTCATTTCGTGAAGCATAGAGCAGATTTGATTTGTCGCACCGCGTGCACAGTTCGAGCCATGGTAATGGCTCCTTCCGCGTTTCCGCGAGGCCGGACATCTCTTCGAGTTAGCGGCTCTGCCAGCGCGATACACAAGGATCGTACAGTTGAGTTCATTTTGAAATGGTTCCTAGCCAGAACCACGACGTCCCTCTATTTCTTGTACCTCTGTGCTCAATTTAAAATATATGCTGGTAGTAAACGCGAAGCAAGAGAGCCCGCCAGAGAATGAGGGGCGGCGTTGCGCGCTCCTTGAAAACTGAACGCTTCAAAGATTTCGCCATGCCGAAGGTAACGATTGCTGGAAACCCATTTTCAGACTGCTTAACCGCTTTTGTCCTTTAACAAGCGGAGTGAAAAACCTTGCGGGTAAATCTACTGCATTCGGCGAAAACATTCATTTCTATTCGTCTCTTTCGCTAAATATCATACCACTTTATGGCTTAATTAAAAGGATAAGGGGAAAATATTGTGGTCTGGGTTTGTTAATTATTTTCATTAAATATTACATTCATGGGAACCTCTTTAGGATTATGAAAAGGACGTGTCAATATTATGAATAAAATAATATTCGAATCACACGATTCTGTCTGTGGAGGTAGAAGGAAAGGAAATAAGGAAGTGAGGATTAGAGGAAAGGATGTGAAAAGGATTAGGGAAAAATAAATGGAAAGGAAGAATAGGTAAGGGCATGGAGATTGGTGGAGGAGATGTAAAAGATAGAGGGTTTGGAAGAAATAAAATATCAGAGAGAGAAGAAAAGATAAGAGAGAAAATAAAAGAGGAGAAGACCGAAGGAATGAAGTAATGTGTAAGAGGTATAAGGAAGAAGAGAGGAATTTATGAGCGTCGTTCCTTCGGGAAGAGTGTATAAGTCGAAAAAAGTGGAAGTTTACGAGGAATAAGGGAATGATGACAAGTGAAAAAGAAGTAAAATGGAATAATGAAAGAATAATGGAAAGATGAAATGGGTGAAAACATGGCAATTGATGAAGCGGATGTTGAAAATTAAGCGGAAAGAGGAATGTGTAAATAGGAAGGAGGAGAGGATGAGGAAAAATAAGTTAGGAGATGGTCAAGAGTGAAAAAAGTGTAGAAGAGAAAGAGGCAGCAGGAATGGAAAGGGGCAATGGGGATGAGAAAATAAGTGAAGGGTAGAGGTATAGGAAAAAAAGGGGGAAAATTATGGACTATCTAAGGGGAAAACGACTCTATAATCCAGAGTGATCTAGGTAATTCTAAGTAATTTAGGTAATAAACGTAATTAATGTATAATCCAGAGTAATCCATACAATTCGCAGTTATTTGCATAGGTAATCCAAATAGTTTCCACTATTTTATTACAAATTCTTTTTTTTTTTTTGGAAATTCGTCTTTCTCGGCAGAAAAACTATCTTTTTTATTAAAAATTCATCTCTTTGATTGAAAATTCAACTATTTGGTGCAAAATTATCTACCTTGTAATTAATGCAACAATTTGATCAAAAGTCATTTTATTCGTTTTAAATACAACTATCTTTTTACAAAATTACCTTTTTCGGCTGAAAATTTGATTTTAATATTGGAAATTTATTTTTTCTTGTTCGAAAATGAAATTTCTGAACTGAAATTTTCAAACATTTTTTTTTAAGATTCATCAGTTTAGTTGACAATTCATTTTTTTGGTTGAAAATTAAACCATTCTGTTGAAAAATTGTTGTTTCTTGGATCAAAGTTCATTTCTTAACTGAACATTTAACTATTTCATTTTTTTGTGAGAAATTAATTTTTTATATTTGTAAATTCAACTCATTGACTCAAAATTCATGTATTTTGTTGAAAATTCGTCTTTCTCGGTCGGGATTCAATCTTTTCGGTTGAAAATTCGTGTTTTAAATTCGTCTTTCGGGGCCAAAAATGTAACCACTTTGTAGAAAAATTCAACTATTTCGTTAACAGATTTTTTAAATGAAAACTGGTATTTTGTTGGAGAAAATTAATCTTCTTGGTTAAATATACATTTTTTTGGTTGAAAATTGGACTAATGGGTTAAAAATCAAACTGGTTTGCTAAAAAAAACGTTAAATCGTTAAAAACTTTCCTTTTGTTGGAAGATTCTTTTTAGTTGGGAATTCATATATTTTGCTTGAAATTCTACTATTTTGTTGGAAATCCGTTTTTTTTTTGGTTTCAAAAAGATTTTTTAACTGAAAATCTAACTATTCAATCTTTGATAAAAATATATCATTTTTAGTTGAAAATTGAACTGTTTGGTTGATAATTTAAATACTGTGTTAAAAATTCATCTCTTTTTTCCGAAAAGTTATATATTTTGTGGAAAATTCGTTTCTTCTCTACTTGACAATACAACTTTGTTATTAAAAATATAATTGAATTATTTTTAATAAAATCAATTCAAATACCACATTGAATGCAATCTTAAACACTTTACATTCCTGATACTTCCAGTCGAAATATAGATTGAAGCTTTAACAAAAAAGATTCATTTCGTAACTAAAAAGACGAATCTTCAACAAAATACGTGAATTTCCTACCAAAAATTTAAGTTTTCAACTTATAAATGATATATTTTTATTCAAAGAGAGAACAGTGCGATCTTCGGATAAAAAAATTAATTCTTGACCCGAAAGAGAACCGAATTTTCAACAAAAATTGAAATTTTGAACCAAGGGGGTGAATCTCCAAGAAGAATAAACTTTAAAAAACTAGGTCAATTTTCAATAAAAATATCCACTTTTAGCCCAGAATTGAAAAGTTATATTGTTAGTTAAAAACGTTAATTATCGACCAAAGAAAAATGATTTTTAACAAAAAGGTTAGATTTCCAACATAAAAAATGAAAAATTTTAACTGAAATCATGAATCTAAACAAAAATTATCAACAAAAGAGTTCATCTCAAAAGATGATTTTTTGACCAGGAAAATTAAATTTCTAAAAATGGTATAGTTAAATTTTAAACCAAGAAGGTTAATTTTTAAAAATATCAATTTTTAACAAACTTATTCACCTTTCATCCAAGTAGTTAAATTTTTAACTAAAAATATGAGTTTTTAACGAAATAGTTAAATTTTTAACTGAGAAGATCAATTTTGCAGCAAAAAGACTAATTATATACAAAAAGGTTGAATTTTCAACCCGAAAATAGGATTGATTAACAAGAAAATTGATTTTCTACAACAAGGTAAACATTTATAGAAAAACAGTTTAATTATCAACAAAAAAGTTAATTTTCAACCAAATAATTCATATTTTTACTAAACTGATGAATCCTCAAACAAACCAGCTTGATTTAAAATCAAGCAGTTGCATTTTTAATAAAAAAGGATGAATTTTCAACCAAGAAGATTAATTTTCGACAAAAAAAAAACGACTTTTCATCAAAATACATTAATTCCAAACTAGAAGAAATTCATTTTCAATAAAAAATACCAAACTGTCATCAAAAATGGAACAGTGTCAATGTCAATTAAAAACATTAATTCCTAATCGAAAAGAAATCTCAACAAAATAGTTACATTTTTACGAAAAAAAAAAGAATTTTTGACTAAAATTATGAATCTTGAAAAAAATTGAATTTTGGCAAAAGAGGTAAACCCAAAATATGATTTCTCAATACTAAGATATCCGCAAAAAAATTCTTGAATCAAAAAGGACGAATTTTCAACAAATAGAAATTTTTTAATAATGAAAAAAAAGTTCACCTAAATTATTGAACCTTGAAGCCAAAAAACATATTTTCTATACAAGAATTGAATTTTCAACCAGAAAATAAAAATTTTCAGCAAAAAATCAATTTTCAACAAAATAGGTAAATTTTCAACCAAAGAGGTGAAATTTCATTTTAAAAAAATCAACAGAATAGCTTAACTTTTACCCACGCAATCGAATTTTCGATCAAAGAACATCAGTTTTCAACAAAATAGTCTAACTTTTACCAAAGAGATAAATTTTCGAATAAAAATGTGAATCTGCAACAAAAAAATGATTTCTCAAAAAAAAAAAAAAAAAAGATTTGAATTTTTCATCTAAAGAAAATTTCAGTTTTAATTTTCAACATCAATATATGAATTTTAGATGAAAAGTAATTTTTCTACGGAGATACTTGAATTTCGAACTCAAAAAGATGAATTTGCAACAACATTGTAGAATTTGGAATCAAACAGTGGCCTTTTCATCAAAAAAAGATTAAATTTCTTCTAAAACAGATGATTCATTTAATCAAAAAGACAAATACTTTTGATAAATAGTTGAATTTTCATTCAAAAAATATTTGAATTGATTTTTCAATACAAAATGTAGAATTTTCTTAAAGGTTGAATTTTCTGCGGAATGGTTGAATTTTCCACAAAAAACTGGACTCTTGGCCCAAAAAGGATGACTTCTCAACAAAATGATTCAATTTTCAAGCAAACGGTTGCATTCTTATTCACGAAAGATGATATTTCTACTCAGAAAGATGAATTTTTAAATAAAAAAGATGAATTTTCGAAAAAAATAGTTGCATTCTTATGCAAGAAGGATGGAGTGTATACTAAAGTAGATGAACTCTGGAAGAAAAAAGACAAATTTCAAAAAAAAATAATTGGATTTTCATCTAAAAACGATTTCAATTGATCTTTTGAGTCCAAAACAAGAATTTTTTTGAAAATGTAAATTTTCTACGAGATAGTAGATTTTTCAAGCAGATAAACGAACTTTTGAACATAACTTTTGAGTTCTCAAACAAATAATAAAATTAATAACTAAAAAGATAATCTTTAGGAGAAGCAACTGCAGGAAAAAAAAAGAAATATAAATACAAGGCAAATAAATTACTAACAAGAATATGATATCAGAATAACCGCAAATCTTCATTTTGAAAATTCCCTAATTTTTCCCTGGCCAATATTTCATTTTCTCTATTTCATTTTCGACGACCTAAATCTTGGATTTGTAACATTTTTAACAAAGAATCTTTTATAAACGGAATAGAACAATTCCCAATCAAAATTGAAAAATTTCAAATTTATCCTGTTTGACAGTTATTGAAAGTTATAGAAATTCCCTGTTTTTTGCAAGATTTTTTTTCTAAATCCCCGACTTTTTGCTTCGGCATAGAGGAAGCTTTGTGATGGTAACGTTTTTCAAAATTTATTTAATTAAACCTTCCTTAATTTAAAATGTCTTATATAATGTTCTGAGCAATTGTCCGGAAGTGTGTGTGTGTGTGTGGATGTCACACTTTTTTGTGAACACGATAACTTTTCTAAAAATTGTTGAGGGCTAAGTTCGTTTTTCACTCCCCAGGTTTCTTTGACGCGTAAAGTTAAATTCATCTTAAATTTCTGTACAATTCCTGCGAGTTACTTGTTTCTTTTGCGAATTTCCAAAAATCACGTACATGAATTAACGACCCCCCCCCCCCCCCTTCCGTAACAAATCGTAACCTCTTGACTCCTCCTTCCTCCTAAAGCTCTTACATAATTTAAGTATGGTCCCTTAAGTAATTCAAGCTATCAATTAAGGAATGTCCGAATTCACCCCACATGTCCAAGATTACCCCGTTAGATGGTAATTTCTATAAAAAAAAAGTATACCGCGGAAGAGTAAACCAGTTTCTGAGTGCCACAAGTGCGAAGTCATTGAAGAGATTCTCTTTAGAGATTCAAAGTCACCGCTGCCAGCAATGAGTACGTATTATAAGGGGTGAGGGGGGAGGTGGTGGGTGCAAGTACTGTGACGAGGACTATAACAACGCGTTTCGACGATTATCGTGTCCGTCACGATTATGCGGCGCGTCAAGACGCAGAATGGCATGATTTTTATAACTGTTTCCTTTTTTTCCTCCTCTTTTATAATCGCTCGCTTTCTGCCTTCTTATGTTATACATATACCTAGAAATTACGCGTGCGGTCGTGCGTAGAGTCGCGTACTTACATGCATAGCGGGGCCAAGTAGTTTTGTGATCTGTGGGAAATATGTCTTTCTCTCGGTGCGAAATGGCTATGGCTGCCTCTCCATCTCATTTGTCTTCAGGAATAGTAGACAGCATAAGACTATGGAGGTATGAGTTCCAAGTGGGCTGGGAACCAGACATGGTTCAACTTCAAATGAGCGACTTTTTATCCCACTTCCTTATTCGATATCTCTCCTTAATCGACCCGGTCGACTCGACTCGTCTACTAAGTATTACTATATTAGCCGTTATTTTACCGGCTGTCTCGTGAGAGAATAGGAGTTCAATTTTACTTTAATGTAAATCATCAGTGGAGAACGGATTAGAGTCATTGTGAAGTTAGGTGTTGAGCGTCCTTCTACAACCCTAGCAAAAAGGAGTCCGTCCACTCAGCGCCGCCACCAAGGCAAAATGAAAAATGGATAACGCCATATTTTTCGGATTTTTAACGAAAAACCTTATTTAATCGACTTCTTCCAGACCATTTATTCCGAATTATTTGTACATAGAAATAACGTTTCGGAATCGAACCGATTCCCTCATCAGATTATCTATTATGAATATAAATAATTAGTAATATGTTATGTAACAAAATATATAAACCATGAATAACAGAATAGTGAATTATAATACCTTTAACATTTCGCAGATAGTCAGTTCATATTTTGGAACATAAACGGATAGATGAAATCGAAAAATTATTTTCAAAAAAAAGTGTATTAAAATAGTCATTCTCAATATAACTATGATGCTCATTTCTTTAAATAATTAGTATCTGCAATATAAATGTATACAAAAATAAGATCAGATACGTATTTGTGAGAGAAAATGATAAGTTAGTAAGTCTATAAATAAGTTACGAATAAATTGTAATTTTACCTGAGTGATGACAAAGTATGTAGAATTTGATTCATATGTTGATTATTCGAAGTTAAAAAATTTTTTATATAATAGTTATGTTGAAAAATTAAAAATCATAAATTAAATGTATAGGGGTGACGGAGTGTGCACCCTCCGTCTCCATCTTAAGGTATGAGCATTCGTTATATTGAGAAAATCATCTGAATAATGATGCCTTGGACCATGCGCAGTACACTTTCTAAAGTTCATGGGCGTAAGAACTAGCAATGCTATACAATGAAAATTATCAATTGGTTAATAATGATTGAACAATCAAAAAGTATGAAAATCGGAGTTGTATATAAACAGATGAACGTAATAAAAATCAGACGCGTAGATATGTGGACTTAACATAATGAATCTAAGATTCATTATAAGACAGTTTTCGCTTTCCTTTTTAATGAAAACCATTTCAGCAAAGGCACGTTTATAATGATTAGGTTCAATGTGTAGGATTTCAACACCATCCCAATTAATGGCAGTTGGATCTCTATTATGATATTGAACCAAATGTTTATGATTTTTTTCTACATGGTTGATGTTATTTTTATGTTCCTTTATTATAATGCGTAAGGGACGTTTCGTTTTTCCTACATAAGTCCTACCGCAGCTACACGTGATTTTATAAACTATGTTACATTGATCTAGAGTATCTAATTTGTCTTTACCTAATTTTATAAATTTATTTAAATTGGATTCAACTCTAAAAACAGATTTGATTTTAAATTTATTTAGTGGCCTTTTGAAATTTTGTGAGATTGTCCCCAAGAAAGGAATGGAGATGATTTCCTGTTTAACATCAATAATACCATCAACGTTTGGGTTCTTATTAGAAAGCTGGTTTTTCTTTAAATCTAACTCAGGAAGTCTTTTGTTTATATGTTTCTGTACGAACTCATTAGGATAGTTGTTATACCATAAGTATTTTTTGCCAATCTGTAGGTTATCTGGAAAGTGTTCTCAGATAGTAGAATAGCGGCATCAACAAGGTTTTTAACTATTCCTATTTTATGTTGAATAGGATGGTTGGATAAAAAATTCAGTAGTATTCCGGAATAAGTTGGTTTTCTAAACCAATTCGTAATAATAACGTTGTTATCGTCTCGGCAAAGTTGTAAGTTTAAAAAGCTAATAGATCTTTTGTTTTCAATCTCAAAAGTAAATTGTAATCTACTGTGGTAAGAATTAAATTGTGATACTATGAAATTAATTTTATCTCCAGGAAGAATAAGAAAGCTATCATCCACATAACGAAAGTATACCGGAATTTGAAACCCCAATTTTTTCATGACATTCGTTTCAAGATCTTGCATAACAATCTCGGCAAGAATTGCGGAAATAGGTGACCCCATAGGGTTGTCATACGTCTGCCTATAAAATTGGTTCTCAAACTTAAAATAAGTGGAATTCATTAGAAGATGATACCCATCCTAAAATCTTCTAATGGAATTTGTGTGTTTTTACTAATATGATCCCACCTATTCTCTATGCCTTTAATAACCAGATCTAAAGGAACGTTAGTGAAAAGTGATGAGACGTCTAAAGAAGCCATAATATGATTATCCGGAATTTTAGTTTTGTTAATGTAATCTTTGAAAGTACGTGATTTTTTAACAGAATATTCATAGGTAGGTAAGGAGTCAGAAAGTATCCTGTTCAATGTTTTGGCTAAAATATATGTAGGAGTATTAATAGAAGGAATAACAGGTCTGAGAGGATAATTTTGTTTATGGATCTTAGGAAGACCATAAAACCTAGCAATGTTAGTATCATCAGTTATGAGATGCTTTCTTCTAACATTAGGGCTTAGAAACTTTTTAATTCTCCATTCATTAATTAGTTTAAAATTATCTCTTTGTAATTTTTTTAAAGGATCGGCATCTATCTTTTCATAAGTGTTTGGATCATGAAGCATGTTATTAGCCTTATCTGTGTATTACCGTCTTTCCATCACTACAGTAACATTACCTTTGTCCGCTCGTGTCACTAATAAGTCTTTATTAGAATTTAAAAAACTATTTGTTAAGGTGACAGTTTTAGCAATTAGTATATCATTGTTATAAATGTGTATATGTTTTTTTATATATTTAGAAGTTAAGGTTAAAACCTTGTGTCTAATTTCATCTTGGGCCTTATCTGGTATTTTTTCTAAGTTATATTCCAAATCTTTAACAATATCGAAAAAATGTTGTTGTTTCTTAGATACAAATTTTGAACTAAATTTTTCACCTAATCGAATGATATCAACTACTGGTTCTGGAATATCAGTGCTAGTTAAATTAATCAACCAAGGATCATTTTATCTGGTTCTAATCTTCTCGGATAAATTAGTTAAAATTTTTAAATGGTTTTGAATATCTCTAATTTTAAGTTGTCGTAACTGACGTTGCATATTTGTAGTAATAATGTTAAGTTTATTCTTACATGAGAGGCTACAAAGATGTAGAGATCCAACGTTGGTAGTGCTATTTAGGATATTGCGAGGATAAAGGTTACGTAATCTACATTCCATAAGAAAATCTTTCCTAGTAGAAGCTCTCCTGATATCTTCGTTAAAATTAATCCAGTGTTTAGTAGTAAAAAAGGCCTCTGGGCCATCTTTTTCAAAAATTGTTTTTAAAAACATCGTTGTGTTAAACGCAGTACCAGTCAATACATATAAGATACAAAAAGAAATTTCGTGATGTAAATATTCTTGATTTAACGTCTGGGAATAACAATTTAGAATTTTAAAGGAAAAACCTTATTTAATCGACTTCTTCCAGACCATTTATTCGGAATTATTTTTTGCCATATTTTTTGCTTTTTTTTTGCAAATTTTATGCTAAAAAAAAATTTGTTTTGCACTTTAGACTTCTGAGATAAGGGTGCCGGCGCATCAGCACGACGTCCACTCAGCACCACCACCTATGAAAACTCACTAAAACTTATTATAATGAAATAAATGATTGGGGGAGATTGTTTTTTTGTTTTCCGGAATCATATGATGCGTGTCCCAAAAAACTACCCCTAAGACATACATACCTACCCTTCGTGATAAAAAAGGTTCTAAAAGTGTAAAAACAAACTTAAACAACATAAATATGATTCAGAACGCGGACACAATTACTTGAACCTTAAAAATTCATCCCTCTCATAATTTCCCTTCAAATCTGCCCTCCCACGTAAAGGACCAGGTGCAAAATTTACATAAAATGGTTCCCATCAATAATAAGAATTTGCAAAGTAGAAAAGTGCCCAAAAACTTTTAATTTGCATTTCTGACTATTGTCATTACTTCAGAAAACTTTCCTGAGTATACCCTTATCAACCGCAGGTTTTTAAATCAGACCTAGGGGTGGTTTCAAAAATAATTTCCAGATGAGTATCAAACATGAAAATTTTGAAAGTATCAGAGTCCCCAAAAAATTTTAATTGCCTTTCTGGGTATTGACATCACTTTCAACAGCTTTCCTAAAGCACCCATATTATCCACAACATTTTCAATTAGACCTAGGGGTAGTTTTGGGAAGAATTTCCAGATAAATGTCAAAAATGAGATTTTTCAAAGTATCAAATTCCCAAGAAAATTTTTAATTGCATTTCTGACTATCAATGTTACTTGCGTCAACCCTCTTGGTGCATCTCTATCAACCTCAAGTTTAAATTTGGACCTAGGGGTTGTTTCGAAAAGAAACCAGATGCATGAATTTTCTATCAAATCGCTGAATTTTCAACTTATAAAGAACAAATTTTCAACCAAAAGTGGAATAGCTATATTTTAAAATAAATAAATAAATTTTAAAGCAAAAACAGTGCATTTTTAACAGAAAAGTTAAGATTTCGAATAGATATTTTGATTTTTAAACAAATAGTTCAATTCAAACATACAAATATACTTTTTCAACAAAAAAGTTAATTTGCCACAAAAAAGGTAATTTCCAAGCAAATGGTTGAATTTCAAACTGAATAAGATCAATTTTCAACCGAAAAATGTTTTTTTTTTCTTCACAAAATAGTGTATCTTTGAATTGAGTGCTTGATTTTTGAGAAAAATAAAGATTTTTAATGAAAAATATAATAGTTAATATTTCAACGAAAAAAGGTTTCAAATTTAAATAAAAAACAGTTGAATTCAAGAAAAAAGGCGCATTTTCGACCCAAAAGTTGAATGCTCAAACAAATCAGATTAATTTTCGAATACGCAGTTGCGTTTTCAACAAAAAAAAAGAACGAATTTCCAAACAAACAGGTTAATTTTCTTGAATTTCAAATTATTAAAAATTAAGTAGTTATATTTGCAGTTAAACAAATTCATTTTTAACCAGGAATAAATCAAATTTTTAACATAATAATTAATTTTTCAACCAAGGAGATGAATCTTCAATCAAAAATGGGAATTTTTAACAAATGAGTACAACTTTGAACTAATTAGTTGAATTTTGGACATAAAAAGATGTCTTTTTAACCGAATAGTTGCATTTAACGAAATAATTGATAAATAATATAATGAATTTTGTTATTTTGAATTCTCAAAAAATAATGTTATTACCTTATCAAAATTATTTATGAATGTTTCTATACGTTGTTGATAAAATAGAAAAATGTTAATTGTAAGCCATTTTTAAAATTGGTTAGTATAACTGTTCTTATCAAAATTCATCTATTTATTGATAGGACGTTAATGTTTTTTGTCTACTTGGTCTAAAATCAATATTTTTTTAATATTGTTTATCAATTTTATAAGATGTGAAAAAAATTTCTTTAGCTTCGCTGGGATTCGAACACCAGGTCTTGAAGATCTTCTTTGGTTAACATCATATTAATTACTATTCCACTGGTCAAAAACCATAACATCAATTAATAAAGATCACTCTCATGTTAGAATAATAAAAAATTAATTTTGCAAGTACATTGAATGACGTCGATATTCAACTTGTAGGAGTTGTGAAAAAAATCTTCTCGTCTCTCCGTAGCTTAGT
>CAKNXH010001544.1:357095-371883 GCA_932178445.1 Andricus quercusramuli | reverse complement strand
TTGAAATCCGTTAAAAATACCTTAAAGTCCTTAAAGCTCTTTGGAATTAATAATAATCCCTTGAAATTCGATTAAATTACATTTATTTTCCAAAGTTCTCTAGAAATCTCTTGAAATCTTTCGAAATTCTACCAAATTCATTGAAATTTTTAGAAAGCGTAAAAACTCATTTGAAAAAGTACAAATCATTTGAAATCCCTTGAATATAAATAAAATGAATCTTTTTCATTTAAATTCTCTAAAAAAAATTTGTATATCCCCATAAATCTTCGAAATCTCTTAACATCGTTGGAGATTTAATTAAATTTTCTAAATCTTGTGAAATTGATTGAAATCCCTTAAAATCCTTTGCGAATCAATATAACAGTTTGAATCTTGTAAAATTGTTTGAAATACGTGAAAATAATTTAGGGTCTGTTAAGAATCCCTTGCAAATCGATTGAATTTCATATATTTTTTAAAGTTCTCTAAAAATCTCTTAAAATCTTTGAAAATCTTAAAAAAATTTCTGAAATCCTTTGGAATTTTGTAAGAATACATTCCTTATAGATCCTTACATTTTTTTATTCCCTTAAATTCTCTTGAAATGTTTAGAAAATGTAAAAATTCATTTTAAAAAGTTATAAATCATTTGAAATCCCTGGAATATGATTTAAATTTAACTTATCAATTAAAAGTTGCTAAAGAAACGGTATGAATCCCTAGAAATCTTGGAAATTCTTAAAAATCTTGGAAATCTCCTTGAAATATAATTTAATTGATTTTCAAAATTTCCTTAGAAATCTTTTAATTTTTTTGGAAATCTTGTGAAATTCTTTGAAATCCTTCGAAATTATTTATATCTCAAAATATTTTAGATTTCCTCGAAATCTCTTGCAATCTTTGGAAAACGTGAAAACTCATTCAAAAAGTGTAAATAATTAAAAATGCCTTGAATATAAATTCAATTATACTCATTACAGCACTCTGAACAAAAATTCATAGAAATCTTTAAAGTCCTTGATTATCCTGGGTGATTTAATAAAATCCTCAAATTTGGTGAAATTCATCGAAATACCTTAAAATCCCTTCAATTGTATGGAAAACGTAAAAATCCAACACAAAAAGAAGGTATAAATCATTTGAAATCACATGAAAATAAATTAAATTAAAGTTAATCAAGTTCTCTGAAGAAAATCGTTGAAATCCCTAGAAATATTTGAATTTCCTCGAAATCCTTGAAGATTTAATCAAATTCTCAAATCTTCTAAAATTTCTTAAAATAACTTAAAATCGCTTTAAATCTTTAGAGTCGCTGGGAATACCCAAAAATTTATTTAAATTTCGTTTATTTTTTAAAGTTAACTAAAAATTTCCTGCAATCTTCGGAAACCATAGAAAATTCTTCAAAATACCTAAAATTCTTGACATCTCTTGAAATCCTTTAGAATCTCTTAAAATCTCTTAAAATCCCTGCAAATCTTTGGGAACCATAAAAATTAATTTTCCGCGAAAACGACTGTTTCAAATCCCTAGAAATATTTTTAATCCATTTCAATCCTTGGAGATATATAAAAATCCATCGAACTTCCTTGAAATCCCCGAAAAAGTTTTAAAATCTTTAAAATTATTAAAAATGTTTGGAAATATTATGAAATCCTATTGAAAGCGTTGAAAACTTCTAATACATTTTGAAATCTTTAAAATCCTCTGAAATTCTTATGAAATTTGACAAATTCGCTTAAAATCCGTGAAAATTTTCTGAGATTTCTTTAAATTTGTAAAAATCTTACATTAAATATATAAATAAATTAATCGTTTGTACTTTCTCTATTTTTTGTATCATTTCTTTCAATATTTTAACATTCTTATTCCTGTATCGATTTTTTTATCATGATTTTCTGTAATGATTTCACCAGAATCACGCAAAAATCATAAGAAATTATAAGAAAATTATTAAAGACCTATGTAAATTATTGATACTTATGTAATAAACATTCCGTGTAAGTTTCTTATATAAAAAAGGGTCTAATTCCCTAGTCTCCAACTTATAATAGAATCGATCTTTACAATATTTAAATTAAACATTTTTATTATTTATACAATAATTTTGGAGGAGCTGCATACCGCTGTGAAAAAAATAATCTTTAATTTACATGAAAAAAAAACTGCAAAAAATAAATCATTGGCGATCTCTCAACAATTTTTTTAAATCTAAAGAAAAAATAGAGAATAATCATTCACAATGAAAATGATAGCAATAATAATAATAATTTACACTTCAGAGTGTTTGAAAATCGAAAATTCAGGATTTTTCGTTTGACCAAAAAAGAGTGAATCTCAAAATAATTCATAAATGATTTTTCCCCTCAAAGCTGAAGCAATTTCAACTTGAAAAGGGAGATAAATTGCATTCTCACGTTCAAGCTTAAGGCGGAATATTCCACTTCCTATGACCATTATTATTATAATATTGATATAATTATTATTATTACAATATTCACAGACTGTGATGATATCATCAAATTCTTCACCAAAATATAATAAAAAATTAAGATTTGAATAATATACCACGGAAAAATTTATGGAATTGAAAATTCGGATTTTGGAATACTGAAAATACTTTTCCTGTAAGTGAAACAATCATAGCGAATTTTTTTTTAATAAGGATTCTGGTAAGGAACAATAATATGAAACCAAATATTCATTCATATTGTTCGGTTCAAACAAAATAATATAATTTTTGGAAATTTTTATAAAAAAAGTCTATTGTTGTTATTATAAAGAAAATTGATAGAAAGAATTTAAGACCCCGGATCAAGTAACCAATTATAAAATTATTTCTCCGACGTTTCCTCCATCCAGAATAATTTTATATCCGGTTACACGATCCGAGCCTTCAATTTCATGGTATTATTTCTTTAATTCCAAACAACGAATTAAATAGCTGGTAGGTGAAGACTTTTGTTTTGTGCGTTACTCAAGCAGGGTGTCAAGCGCTTCTTCAAAAAAATATTCCAAGATTTTTCCAGATTTTCCAGGACAAAAATATAAAATTTTCCAGGTACTTTCTTACAGTAGAAAAATAATACTTTCCACGAAATATAGTAGGAATTGTAGGTCTAGTGGAACTGAAAAAATGTTATATGCGAAATTTCTCTTAAGCCCCTAAAATCTGATTTTATAGAACAAAAGTTTTTTTTTGGGCATTGTTAATTTTATCACGGTGAAACATCACGACCAAACGATAGAAAATATTTAAAGTTTTTCTTTCTTCCAGCTTGAAAGTAAATTTAATGTAACTTTTGAAATTCAATATTTTTTTGCTGTTTATAATTCAGCTAATTTAGGTTTATTTGCAATGAAATAATGCAATTATCAACAAATATGTTGATTTTTTAAACAAATTATTGAGTTTGCAACCTAAAAGTTGCATTTCCAACAAAATAATTGATTTTTTTGGAAGACAGTTCAATTCTGAACAAAAATGGTGAATTCTAAATCCAAAAGGACAAATTTTCTGTCGAAATAGGCGAATGTTCAACAAAACAGTTGAATTTGCAACCAAAACTTTAACCGAAAATAGTTGAAATTTTCAACAAGAAAATTGGAATGTTCGACAAAAAGACGAATTCTCTCAAATAGTTTAACTTTTAACCTACGCAGATGAATTCTTAACCAAAACGACGAATTTTCAAAAAAGAAAATTGATTTTCTACCAAAAATGACAAATTTTCAAAAAAAAATCCAATTTGCAAACAAATAATAACATATATTTTCAACCGAATAGTTGAATTTTCTACTAAAGACGATAAATTTCCATCCAAAAATGGAATAGTTAAATTTTCATTGAAAAAAATTGTTTTTCGTAGATTAAAAAGGATTTTCAACAAAATAGTTAAGTCTTCAGCCAATATAATAAATTTGAAGAAAAGTAGTTCAACTTTCAGTCAAGTAGTCGAATTTTCAGTTAGGAAGATTTTTAATTTCTACCAGAAAAGATAAATTCACTGAAAAAAATATGAATTTTCAACCAAAACTGGAATAGTTAAATTTTCCGCAAAAAAATAAAATAATCTTAATGCAAAAAAAATTATTTTTCACAGAATAGTTCAATTTTCAACAAATAAAATGAGTTTTCAACAAAGCAGTTCTACGTTCAACCAAAAGGTTGAATTTTAAACCAAAAAAGGTGAATTTTTAGTGAAAAATTTAATAGTTGAATTTTCGACTAAAAATATCAATTTTCAACTTAAAATGAAATAGTTGAATATTCAATTAAAAAAATTAATTTTCATACAAAAATAAAGTTTTTTCAACAAGAAAGTTCAATTTTCTGCCAATAAGATGATTTTTTGTTAAAAATTTTTAGATTTCAACCAAGCAATTGAATTTTTAATAAAGAGAATAAATTTTCTAATAAAAAAGAGATGAATTTACAACAACGAAAAACTAATTTTCAATTAAATAGTTCAATTTTTAACCTCTGACCAATTAGTTTAACTTTTCACCTAAGAAAGATTAATTCTTAACCAAAAAGACGAATTTTCAACAAGGAAAATCAATTTTCTACCAAAAAAGAAAAATTTTCAACAAACTACACCAATTTACAGACAAATAATTTAATTTTTAACTTGTTATTCTGTTTTTAGCTTGTCATTCTGCAACCGAAGAATTATTGTTTAATAAAGCAGTTCAACTTCTAACATACAAACCAAATTTTTTCTACAAAACAGTTGAATTTTCAATCTAAAATTATTCATTTTCTACCAAAGAGACGAATTTTCTAATTGAAAAAACTAATTTTCAACAAATAAAGATTTTTCAGCCAAGAATGGAAAAAATGACAAAGAAATACTCGAACTTTCAAGCCAAAAGACAGCATTCTCAACAAAAAAGTTCATTTTCAACCAAAAAATTCCAGTTTTAATCAAAAGAGAGAAAATTTCCACCAACAGGATTAGTTTTGTACCAATAAAGACCAATTTTTGACTTAAAAAAAAGATTAAATTTTAGCAAAAAAATGGGAAAGTTACATTTGCAGGTTAGCAATTTAATTTTGAATTTAAAATATAATCTTCAGCAAAATATTTAAATCTTCAAATAAAGAGATCAACCCTCAAAAATATAAATTTTTAACCAAGTGATTCAAGTTTTCCCCAAGTGATTGAATTTTCAATTTGAAAAATTTCAATTTTCATCCAAAAATAGTTACGTTTTTACTTTAAAAATTATTTTTTAATCAGAAGAAAGCATTTTCAACCAAAAAATATGAATTCTCAACGAATAACGAAACAGTAGATATTTCAAATAAAAGTATGGCTTTTTAATAAAAATTGTTGAATTTGCAACCAAATAATAAAATTCTTCACTATAATTACAGTCGTCAGCATGAAACCAATTTTTTACTTGCTCTAACCATTAATATTCAAATACCATTTCGATTGTAGTTCCGTGATTTTCACCGTGATAAAATAAACAATCTCTTGTTAAAGAGGGTAATCTTTTTTCGTTCAGCAGAGAAAAAGTTTGAAAAACTATTTTTTCTTCAAAAGAACAAAAATTCCAGAACCAAGAGCAAAATTCGAGGACTTTTCCGGGTTTTCAAGGATTTCCAGGACACTAGACACCCTGACTCAAGATATTTCCCCGCCTCTCAAACTGAAAATCATCTAAATACAGAGAAAAAAATGTTTAATTCGGATTTGACAATACCTTCTTTGGGTGGCACATATCCATGAACCTCGCAGTAACTTCCTGTAATTCCGGTAGAGCCGGGTGTGTCCAAAGTGAATAAAGTGTTGGCCGAGGATGAGACACCATCCTCGGGGGTGTGCAGCGTCGTTTGCGATAACGCTCGCTGCGGATGATGGTGCTGATGATGGTGATGATGATGCTGCTGCTGCTCTTGCACCTGCTGCTGTTGTGCACTCATAATTTCTTCGCGACGGCATTTTGAGCATCGACGCATTTCCGAGCGAACTCGCAGCAACCATACCATTCCAAAAAGTGCCATAGCAACCTCGAAAACGGGTTCCTCCGACGGATGCTTCATGCTCGCAGAATGACAGTCATCGAGGCACCGCGAGCCGCCGCAAATCATCACCAACCCTGACTAAATTTTGCTTCTCTCGTCCACCAGACACCTTTCAAACACCTTCTTCAATATTTCAGACAATTTTCAAAAAACTATCTGAGCTGATGTTCAAAACGATTTCACTGGTAAGTTCATCTCATAAATAGATCTGATCTCATCTTGGCAAAACGGAAGAAATCTTTGGAAAACTCTAGTCTGGGGTATCTTGAAGGCACAATTTTCACCAGATATTGTAATTCGAGTTAGAAAAATAAGAGGAATCTGGTTGAATAAGAGATCTGGAATATTCAGGAGGAATTAGTAGACGGGGAGGGTAGATCTTGTCGGGAGTGGTAGGTCTGATGTCTTTGAGCAAATCTCAGGTATTGGGTCCATTTGGTTATTTATCAGTATAGTAGCAGTGGCTCGAGGGAAACGGCAGCTGCTTACTATTCGAATTACCACTGTGAACACTGAACACACGCGAACCCCTCGAGCCTTGTATCACCGACAGCGGAATTCCACTGTCGGCGCCTTGTAACGATTCGATAGTACCTGCATCACGACAAGAGCAAGAGTCGAGTTAGAAACGAAACCACTCGCGGAGAATGTTCGATAACTTTTCCATGTCCTAGTCACTTTTGTTATTCTCAGAGACTTCCTGATTCGTTTCTTGTCACCTGGAAAGAGGGAGATTTTCTTTTCAAAATTGGGTGGTATGATTGTGTTTGGTTCAGTGGTTTGTTGTATGAAGAAAGAGCTTTGATGTGCTCCTTTATCCTTTTTTTAAAAAGTTGTAGTCATGAGATCTCGTACACATTTTGACAAAAACTTGATTGATTGCGACACTATGTTGATATGGTTTTTAGTGGCTGTTTTCAGTTTGTTTGTTGGCATTGCCATTTTTTAGAGAACTTGCATCATCATTTCGAAATGTCCAAATGAAAAGGTTCCATCTCCGAGAAACCAAATGAAAAGGTTCTATTTCGTGGTGACCAAGTGAAAAGGTTCCATTTCGCGGAGACCAAGTGGAAAGGTGGTACACAATTGAGGGTGCTGAGGTTCTCAATACAATTTAAATTATATAATTTATGTTACGCGAGTTAGCACCTTTTCATTTTGGCTCCACGAGTTAGTACCTTTTCATTTGGTTTCTTCGAGATACAACTTTATCATTTGGACAAGTCGATTTTTTTTCTATTTGAGAACAAGATAAGTATTATCAGTTGGTTTTTAAGTTTATGAAAATATAATTTTCCTAAAATTCTTCAAGAATTTTTAAGATTTCAAATATGTCAAAAAAGAATCTAGAAAATTGTGACAAGTTTTTTTATTTTACAGATTTTTATAAAACTGTAGGAAAAATTGGAACCATTTTGAAAAATATTTGGGACTTTTAGAAGCTTCGAAAAAATATAAGTACATTTTCGCAAATATTTTCAAGTTTAAGAATATTTTTAAACTCTTAAAAAACTAATGAATATATTTTAAACTTGATCAAATTTTCCTTAAAGTTTGGAAAACTCTTTCAAAATAAAATAAAAATTCCATAAAATATTTCAGAATTCTTTTTTGAATTTTTTTTTAATTAATTTTTTGAAATAAAAAATATTTTAAAGTTTTTCCAGGAATCTTAAGGAAGTTTTGTTATTCTCTCGAAACCTTTGAAAATTCTTGGAAATTTCATGATTTTTCTTTTAATCTTTAACATTCTACATTTTCTTCATTTTTTGAAATCTTCCGAAGTGAATATTTTTAAATGTTTAGAAATAAAAAAAAAATTTTCAACTAATTTTTCTAAATAAAGTCATTTGAAATTGTCCCTTTTCCAGGTCCCGTTTTTCGTACCAAAAAAATCTAGCGATTCATACCGTAATTTCAGTACACGTAGCCCCAATCTTTAAAATATTTCCACGAACTTTAAGAAATTTTTTTTCATTTTTTGAAACCTTTCGAAATTCTTAAAAAGCTTCGAAATATTTTTTTTTCAAATCCTCCAATATCTACATTCTATTTAAATTTTTTTGAAATATGAAATTATTTTAGAATATTCTTAAAACTTCTGAGCCCTTTGAATATCTTTCTAAATGATTCAAATTCTTCTGAAATTTAAGAAAAAATCCGGAAAAATGGAAGAAATTGAATTAAAATCTTTCAGATTCTTTTTCGAGATTGTTGGAAATCTTATAAAATTTTCTGGAATCTAGTTAAATTTTCTCTTAAAATTCATTTAAAGAAATACCATTTCAAATTTTCTCAGGAATCCTACAAACATTTTGTTATTCTTTTGAAACTTTTCAAAATTCTTGAAAATTTTTCAAATTTCTTTTTGGAATCGTGAAAATTCTACTTTTTATTTTGCAATTTGTGAAATCTTTTCAGGTTTAAAATTGTTTTTGAATGGTTTTAAAATATCGGAATCTTCTGAATATCTCTTGAACTGACTCATTTTGTTCCTAAAGTACAGTAATCTTACAAAACTGAAAAATTTTGCTTTAAAATCTTCTGAATCCTTTTTCGAAATTTTAGGAAATCATTTCAAATGTCTAGAAATATTTCTCAATTTTCTTCTGAAATTCATTTTTCATAATATAAAGTTATTTGAAATTTGCCCAGGAATCTTAACCAAAGTTGAAGCTTTCAAAATTCTTAAACAGCTTCAAAGATTTATTTCGAATTCTTTAAAAATCTAAATTTTGTTAAAAAATTTCTTGAAAACTTTTTGAATTTCAAATTATTTTTTAAAATTTAAATTTTCTTAAAAATTGTTTAAATGTTTTGGAAAAAATTTAGAACATTTTCAAGTTCTGAAACTTTTTAATAGAATACACTTTTTTGAAGATTTTTGGGAAAATTAAGAATGATTTTGTTTTAAATGAATAATTTTTAATTTTTGAAGATTACAATATATGTGAAAAATAATCTGGGAGATTTTAAGGCAATTTAAAGAAAATAGGATTGAAAAAAATTCTTCACAAATTTGAATGAATTTAATGAATTTAAACAAAATATAGATTTTTAAAGATGAAATTTGGAAAAAAAATTGAAAGCTGTTCAAGGATTTTGAAAGGACTCTAGATGACAAAGAAATTTTCTCTTGATTCTTAGTGACGAATATTGATTTTTCATTCAGAAAAATTAACTTGTAAGTGAAAATTTGAAAAAAAATGTATTTTATTGCTAAAACTGTAGACAAAAATCTGCAAGATTTTAAGGCAATTTGTTTCGTTTTGCAAGATTTTTAGGAAAAAATTCGAGTCAGTTCGAGAAAGATTTACAAGTTTCCGAAGTTTCAAAAAATTGAAGAATAATTTAAACCTTGAAAAGATTCCATAAAATCTAAAATAAAATGTAGATTTTCAAAAGAGTCCAAGAAGAAATTTAGAAGCTTTTTAAGAATTTTGAAAGATTTCAAGAGAATAAGAAAATTTCCCAAGATATCTGAGAAAATTTTTAATGATTTTTTTATTTATAGAAATCAATTTTTAGAGAAAATTCCAAAATATTTTAAAATATTTCATGAGATTTCTAAAAATGCCGTAAAAAGAAACTAAAAGATTTTTAGGCAATTTTTGTAATTTTGTAAGATCGTAGAAGCATTGAGCAAATATGAGTGTCAATTTTGTTTATTCAGGACCTTTAGAAGTTTTAAAGAGATTAAAAATATTTTTAAACTTGGAAAGATTTCAGAAAATTTTTGAGATATTTTTAAATTTCTGAAAAATCGTAGTGCCTTTTATTTATTGTTCTTCACAATTATAAAATTAAAAACTTGATACTACATTCCAAATATGCAATAAAAAAACAGAAAACGTTGCATCGTCAGCATTCTTGAACCAAGTACTGTCTTGTCGAAATCTCTTTTTAAAAAAAGGAGACACAGCAAAGCGCTTTCTTTTTCGCGAGGAAAAATTCTCTAGCTCTCCTCGAGTTTCGCATATTGCAATACGAGGAAAAGAGAGAAATTGTAGATATGTAGAGATGTGATTGTGTGTGTGGAATGGGAGGAATGTGGAGAATATATGCGTGTGAGAGAAAGACCCTCCAACTCTCAAGTACTGGCTGTGCTGGCACTCCTTTACATATAGTACACATACGTTGGAGGTTGTTCCCCGCACGTACGAGTAGCAATTAAAACTTGAGTAAATCCTATTTCATACTACCTTCATTCCACCCTCGCTTTAATGCCATCTCTGAACGTTATATTCGCTTCTCTACCTCGAGTTGTGACTGCTTTGGATGAAAATATTATCACCCTATCAACGCCGCTACGCGACGCGGAGTCAGATAAACATACACAGATCCCTGTCACACATTTCCTCATTTCGCCATATTAATAAATTTTTATTTCCTTGTATGGCATCGGGTTCGAGAGTTGCGAAATTCCTGGTCTGGTGCGGAATATTAAAGTGGAATCATTTCCCAACATTGTTTCGAGGAGTTTAAAGAGACCCCGCCCACTTTTTTAATTTTTTTATTGACCCCGCCCACTTTCGTTGACCAGACAACTAAGCCACGCCTTTGGACACGCCTTTTAGTCATGCCTCCTTTTATTTACTAACCTTTTACCACGCCCTATTGCCTCAATTACATTCCTTGTCCCCCTTAATCCTAATCAATGTATTTCTCTCACACGTTTAATCGTTCTGCAATGTAATTGAATTGTAATTCCCTCGTAAGGCATCGGTTTTAGGAGTTGCGAAATCCCTGGTCTGGTGCAGAATTTTATAGTAGAATTTATTGACAACATTGTTTTTAGGAGTTTGAAGAGAGATAGTTTTGTGGACACCGCCCACTTTTATTCATCAAGAAACTAAACCACGCCTTTGGAAACGCCTTTTAGACACACCCACTGTATCTCTTAACCTTCGACCACACCCTATAGCCTTAATTACATTCGCTTCACCATATTGATGAATTGTTAATAGTCAATGGTTTCAGTAGTTACCAAATTCCTAGTATGGTGCAGAATTTTTAAGTGAAATTATTTCCCAACATTGTTTGGAGGGATTTAAAGAGAGGGTTTTCTTGACCCCGCCCTTTTTCATTAATGGGAAAAATAAGCCACGCCTTTGAAGAAACCCTTCAGTCACGCCCCCTTTCATTTAGCACCCCCAAGACACGCCCTATTGCCTCAATCAAGCGTTTTGCCTTACACATCCTCCTAATGAGATCTCTGTTACACATTTCCTTGTTTCTCAATATTAATAAATTTTAATTCTCTCGTATAGTTTTTTTTCCCGTATTAGTTTTAAAAGTTACGAATTTCCCGATCTTCTGCGGAATTTTCAATTGGAATTATTTCCCAACATTGTTTCGATGAGCTTGAAAATAGAGTCATCTCTTCTCTGTATCATGAAATGTCTCGTAGCCACCCCTTTTCTTGTCCTCCTCCACTTTCATTGATCAGACTACTTAGCCACGCCTTCAAACATACGATGGTCACGCCCACCCGAACCTCATCCACAGATTCTTCCAGATCTGCTGCGGAATCTTAAAGTGGAATTACTTCAAAAAATCGTTTCGAGGAGTTTGAAGAGGGAGAAAAAATTAGCCCTCTTTAATATTAAATGTTTTGTAGCCGTCCCTTTTTTTACCCTGCCCACTTCCATCATTCAGGAAAATTATCCACGCCTTCGAACACACACTTTAGTCACGCCCAATCATATTTAACAACCCTTGACCACGTCCCTAAATCAAATACTTGTCTACATCCATCTCACGCCTTTGAGCAACACCCACTTTCCATTGTCACATCCCTTGACCTTGACCGTAATCTTAACCACGCCCAACTACCTTGTTCAATAAAATAGTTGAATTTTCAAACTACAAAGATTAATTTTAAATTGAATGCTCGAATTTTTATGAAAAAAAAAGATTGGGCTTTGAAAAAAATGAGTTGCAATTTTAACCAAATACTTAAATCTTCCAGCAAGGGAGACGAATTTTGCAGAAGACGTGGTTTTATTCTCAAAAAAGAAGCAAGAACTTTTCTAGCAAAAAAATTTAACTTTCAATTCAAAAAGACGAATGCTCTAAAATCAGGGTAAATAAGGAGAATATAAAACAAAATGAAGCAATCAATTCTTTTGAAAAAATCATTGTGATAACTATATTAAATTCAATTTTAAACCACTTGAAATTCCTAACATTTCGAGTAAAAATATCGAATTTTCAACAGAATAGTTCAATCTTCTATCAATAGAATAAAATTCCAACAAAGCAGTCCAATTTTGACCCTGGACGATGAATCTTCGGATAAAAAAATCTTTTTAACACAGAAAAAAAAACAGAAACGAATTTTAGGGGCGAGTAATTTTTATGTAGATAAAGTTGAATTTTTTCGCATTGAAACAAAACAGGATTCTTGAAAGTAGGACAGAAAGGTGGAATTTTTCGCAAAGGAAAAAACATTTTTATACATAGACTTATTAATGTTTATTTCATTTTTCAGATAAAATCTAAAATGAGATGGAATGAAGTGACTAAAGTAACCTTGAAATTGTTTACAAATTCTTTATGTAAGTTTTAAATAAAATATCGTCGGTCTCGTAAAGATTAGCTCACTCAAATTTAAGACGTGAATTATTAGTTGAATCAATTTTCCTAAGCACGTTGAATTTGTTCGGAAACAGAAAGCACTTTGCCATTCTATAACGGCAAAGTGCAATAAATTGGTTTTCACAAGCCATTCAGCATGGAAGAGCGTTTATCAGAAACTCAGTGCATTATGAAGCGATATGCACAGTTTGTGGCTGTGGTGCACTTGAAATAATAAATTCTCGTGAAAGGTTCAAAGAATAGAGAACCTGCAGTCCTGAAAACAACTGGACTTAGCACAGTAAAATGTGCAATCGAATTTACGTTGATGTATGGCTTCTCGTGCTTCAAAACCACCTAGCCAGCGATCGTTACGTGGGAAATCCATTTGAACTGCTGCTTACCATGACGTTATCAAATTTACTCACATACAACGAGAAATCATAAATCGAATGTCGGGAAAAACGAAGCAGTTTGAAACTTCACTGGAACCTGGATTTAAGGCGTCTGGATTTATGTCCTTCCGAGAATTGATGCCACAGTGAGAGGCGCAGCAGGGCCGAGAGAGAGGCTGTTGAGATTTCTGATTCAGTGATGCGTTTAGACTGTGCGGATTTACGCCAAGGCCATCGCGAGTAATACCCGAGATCCATCATAAATCCAAGTTTCAGTGTAGAGTAGAACGGGGCGAGGCAGCCAAGACGCCACATTTTGGTGTGAGGAGCACTTTTGTGAAATAATATCAAGAAATATATGGTGTCGTTAGAAAGCTTGATTCTTTGGCTACAATATTTCTTTGTGACATTTTGACGAAGCTCGCCCATTACAGTTTCTACAGCCGTTTTCTGAAGGCGCTATGTTTTCGCTCAACTACAAAAACATGGGGCGAGGCAACCAACCATTTCAGAAGTTATTAGGCGGCACACAAGGTTTTAATACACATACATATGATAATGTATAAGTTCTATATTAGATCCAAGATGATATATAAAACTAAAAACAAATGTAAATGACTTCTCAAACATTTCATGGAACTCGGAAGAAAACCCCAACAAAAAAAAAATTGGAAAAAACCGGAAAAATTAATATGCCATCTTCGTTGCTGCTGTCAGAGGTTTCATAAGGTGTTTACTCTTTAAACATACTTTTCGGCATCATCTGCCGTTTGTTGGCTACCTCGCCCCACATTTGCTTTTTTCCAAAAAAAAGTTCACACAAAACAAGTATTTTGAATATCCAAAAACCAACGATTCCATAGTTTTAAGCACAAAATTCTACTGCAGAAAGTACTTAACTTTTTTCACACAACCTATACACGAAGGATGAAAAAACGTAAATTACGAAAATGTTCCTTCTGCTATTAGCTTTCACAAATATCGTTGCTTTTCGCAAACCGCAACAGTAACGACACTTAACTTTCGGCAAGTAGAGCTGAATAGACTAACCGACCTTACATTGCACAGGCCAGCGATTTCAATTAACGCTTCGAGAATAAGAAGACATTAGCTGCCTCGCCCCACTGGCTGCCTCGCCCCGTTCTACTCTACTGATATTTTTTAGGTTACAAATTTAGGACGTTTTTTTTTTAGTTTCGAGAAAAAAACCACTACAGTACCTTCTGAATTTAATCTTTCTCCTGGAAAATTGTTTCCATTTTATTTTATCATAATTAACTTAGGAGCCATGCAGAATATACGTAAAGTTTTTAATTAAATTTAAATTCAATTCAATCACCTAAATTGAACAGATTTAATTGTAAACAGCTTTTAGTCAGCATAATCTAGTGCTTAAGGTAGTTCTAGTGAATTAAATTTAAACAAATTTATGTTACTTTATTGAATAATAAATGAATAAACATATAAGGGGCGAACTAAAAATTAAGTAAGGTATTTTTCTGAAATTTTCCAATTCTAAAATTAAATAAACATGGAACCTCAATTAAATTACAGAAAACAACTTCTTAAATTAGTTTCAAAAAATAATATTTGTCAATAACAATCGATATTTAGTTTTAAAAACGTACAGTTTTATTATTTATTTCGGGCCTAAAATGTTGCTAGGTCCGAAACACTTTGTGTAGTCCGAATTTAAATGTTTATAGCCAAAAATCGAAGAGCGTGTAATAGAAAATTAAATTCATTTTCTAAACAAAATTTGCAATTTTCTAGCCTAATATTTGATTTCTATTAATTT
>CAKNXH010001544.1:344154-357085 GCA_932178445.1 Andricus quercusramuli | reverse complement strand
GAAATTAATCTCTTTGGTTGAACATTAAAATACTTTGACTAAAATTTGGTTTTTGGTTGTAAAAATTAAGTTTTCAACTGAAAATTAAAATATTTGCTTAAAAATTCAACTCGTTGGTTGAAAATTAACTTTTTTTTGAAAACTCATATTTTCTGTTTGACAATTCAACTGTTTTGTATAAAATTCATCTTTTTGCTAAAAAAAATTAACAATTTGGTAGAAAATTCAACTATTTGGTAGAATATTCAACTATTTGGTAGCAAATTTAACTATTTAAAAAAAAACTCATTGTTTTTTTAAAATTGAAAATGGTTTTTTCCACATAAAAATTCAACTATTACAATTTTGAGTCAAAATTTATCTTTTTTATTACAAACACCTTACAATTTGGTTTTGGATTTACGTAATTTGTTGAAAATTCAAATATTTATTCAAGAATGTATGTATTTTTTGAAGAATTCATCTTTTTTAATAGAAAATTAATCTTTCTGTTTGAAAATTCAACATTTTTGATGATTTTTTTTCTTTATTGGCTGTTTTTTTTATTTTAAATGAAAATCTTTTCTTGGATATTGCGTGGATTTTTCGTGGAAAAGGCACATTTTTGGTTGAATTCGACTGATTTTTATTTAAAATTGAAATCTTTTCTTCTACAAATATCCACGATCATATTTTTTGTTAAAAACTTATCTTTTTAGGTCGAAAATTCAACTCATTAGATCAAAGTTGAACTGCATTCTTAGAAAATATTTTTTTCAGTTGAGGATTCATATTTTAGTTAGAAACTAATATATTCAGTAGAAAATTTACCTACTTTCAAGAAAATTCGTTATTCTGGTTGGAAGTTAATTCCTTTAATTGCAAATTTAAAAGTTTAATAATTCAACTGTTTGGTTTTTATGTTAAAAGTTCTTCTTTCTGGATAAAAAATTAATCTTCTTGATTGAAAATTCAACAATTCTGTTAAAAATGTAATGTATTTTCTTGCAAAATCAACTTCTTCAGTTAATAATTAATCTTAGTGGGAGAAAATAAGTCTTTTTAGTTGAAAATTTAATTATCTGGTTGTAAATTATTCTTGGTTGAAACATCAACTATCAAATTTTTCCTTGAGACTAATTCACCTTTTCCAGTTGAAAATTCAACTACTGGGTTGAAAGTTGAACTACTTTGTTAATTCATAAGAAACAGAAATGATAAATTCACGCAATAATTGAAGTCGGCAAAAATTACGTAATGTATGAGGGGGGGGGGCCACACCTTACGGATTCTATTGAAGGGGGATACGTGGTTTAATAATTTTAGAAAAAAAAAACTTTACGTAATTGATGCACGGCCCTCACTAGAACAGCTGCTTACAACACTCGATTTCCTCAAATACTGTGTCTGGCTATATTTGACTTCTACTACTTAAATATTTAGTTTTTCCATTCCTTTCAGTTCTCTAAGATAGTTGTGACAAAAATTATGCCCTCTAAACGAAAATTTTTGTTATGATTTTGAAAACCGAAATTTTATTATCAGTCACATCTTAAGCAAGAAAAAATATTTTTTCAGGAAAAAAGTTTAAAACTAACGAAAAATATTTATTTCAACAATGGTTTTTATCATTTACTTTTTTCTTCCTGTCTATTCTTGACAAATTTTTGAACGGCTGAAATTTTAATGAATCATGGCTTAATATTTCGGGGAAAAAAGCTTTTTTATGACTCTACTGTTTCCAATTTTGAATAATAAGTAAATAACATTCAATTGTATTAATTTGTTTTAAAAATTTTCATTTTTGAAATTTATTCCATCAATTTCAACCAGAGAAGAAGGTACTTTTGAAATTAGAAACAGTACAGTTGTAGAGAATGTTTTTCCCGAAAGAATAAGCTATCATTTATTAAAATTCAAGAATTTTTCAAAAATTGGTGAGAAGAGATAGTAAGATGAAATTTAGTTGGAAAAAATATTGTAAAATACATTTTTTTGTAGGTTTGAATTTTTTTAATTAGGAATAACGTTTTTTAAGAACGACTGAAAAATTCCGAAAAAATGCCTGGCATTGAAAAATTCTTGAGAAAGAAAATATTCGAAATAGAAAATTCCCGAAATTGTAAAATTGCTGAAATATAAAAATCCCGAATTGGGAACTTCCCGAATAATAACATCCCTGAACGTTAAATGATATTAACGAATTTGAAAATTCCCGATAATCGGAAATTCCCAAATTTTAAAAAATGAAATGAAATTTTTTTATAATTTTTATTGATTTATTAAAAACACAACAGTTTAATATTTTGATCAATGAAATATTTGAAAACAAATTTCCAATTTATTTTTTATTTATTGTTCAAATATTTTATTATTGTATTTTCACTAAATGAATAACACTTATCGAATAAAAATTTTAAAACATGTTTAATTTAAAAAATTTTATAATTCGGACTTTTCGCAGCGTCCAGAATTTTAGTGTCGGATATTTTATAATTCTGCAATTTTCTATCACGATTTGTATTAATAGGGAATTTTTAAATTCGGTAATATTAAAAACTGTTTGTGACTTTCATTATTTGGGAATTTCCGAATTCGGGATTATTATATTTTGACAATTTTATAATTTCAGAAATTTTCTACTTCGAATTTTTTTTCTCGCGAATTTGATAATGTCGGTCATTTTTTTTAGAATTTTTCATTCGTCCCATTTTAAAAATAGAAAAATCCCGAAATTATTACATTGACAAAATATGGAAATCCTGAAATAGCAAATTCCAGAATGATAAAATTCCTGAACAGTTTATAATATTACCGAATTGGAAAATTCCCGAATAATTTAATTCACGAGAGTTTATAATATTACTGAATTTTTAAATTCCCGACAGAAAATTTCCTTATTATAAAATATCCGACACTGAAAAATTCCCGAATTTAAATAATTAAAAGAATTGTTTTTTATATCGATATTATTGATTAATTAGAAATACGATAAGGAAATATTTTTATCCAAGACCATTTTTCAAAATATTTTTTTTTTAATTATGGTTTGAACTCAAATAGCAATAATTTTTTTTATACATTGAACATCGAACAAAAATTTTCCTTCGGTCCAAATATCCCATTATTGTTTTCTTAATAAATAAATCATTTTTTTCATTTTTTCAATTGTTATTTTTTTGGGTTTTTTAGTCGTCACCTTTTTTATTCAAAATTGAACCATCAGTAATATTATTCTGATTCGTAAAATCGTAGAAACACTATTTTTTTCAGAGTTCTCATTCTTGGCAGAACTACCTTAAAACCAAAACTTCTTTTTTTTTCGTTTAAGGTAATTTAGCAACGGGTGCGTGTAATAGAATCGATTTTCTGGTCTCATTGAATATAAGTCTCTAGTAGCGTACGTGCGTAATTTTGCTTAATACCGACTACGTGATCAAGTGATTACAATGGCTTCCGGGCTTAGGCGCTTCCGACAGTAAAGGGATGAAATGTGCGGCTGGCTTCCTACAACCCCCGTATTAAATGTCCCTCCGAATTTCATTAAATTTTTAACTCGAGTTTCTCTTTCTACAATTATGCAAAACACATACATCTAGATCTATAGACACACGAGAATTTAACTTGAAATATTTTCATGTTAACGAACGTGAAACCCACCGCCTTGGAAATTTTATACGCCCGGGTGAAAATTGCCCAAATTTCCTTTGTTGCGAGTTCTGTTTCTCTCCTTTTCCGAAAATAAAATCAATTAAAAATTTTACAGGCATCTAAAATACAACAATAGCTGGAATTTAATTCTGACGGAAAAATGTTAAATAATACTCAATGTAATTAAAATTAAATTAAATTAAATTAAATTTAAATGAAATTAAATTAAATTGAAATTAAATTAAATTAAAATTAAAATTTTAAATAATATTCAATTTAATTTTTATTTTTATGAAATTAATGTGCTTGAAGCTATGAACGTTCAAAAATTAAAGAAAATTCATAATGTGGGCTTTGCAAACCAGAAATAATGCTCAAATATTTTTTTTTCAATCGCAAATTATAAGTTATAAATGAGACTCATTTTTCGGGAACTTCACAGCGTCAGAAATTTTATTTTTCGGGATTTTTCAATAATCCGAAGGAAAAAAAATTATTGTTTAATTTTTCAAAATTATTATTCGAATATTTGATCATTTTATTCTTGATCCATGAATAATAATGTTTAAAAATCAATTTTTTTTAGTTGTTTAAGGAATTTTCTGTTTTCGGGATTTTTTTTTCAAATTGAAAATCATTCAATTTCAAAGGTTCAGAATAATAATTAGACAATTTTCTGTCGGGAATTTATCATTAAGAAACTTTCAAATTCGGTGATATGATAAACTGTTCAGAAAGCTTATCATTCAGGACTTCCACGATTATAAATTTTTATTCTTCGGCAATTTTCATCATTTCAGGAATTTTCTATTTCAAAAATAATAATATTAGCAAATTAAAAAATTTCCGACAGTTTATAATATCACCGAAATATAAAATTCGCGAATAATAAAATTTCTGACGGAAAATTGCTGAATTATAAAATATCAGATACTTAAACATTTCCGACACTAGAAAGATAACGAATTGAAACTAAAAAAGTACAATATTTTTATTACAAGAGCAATAATTTAAAAAAAAACTTGTATGCACATTAAAAAAAAACTTGCATTGTGAAATTTTTGTTTCAATCATTGTTATTTGAAATTGAATCAATGATTTATAAAAGTATAACTAAAAATTCATTTCTTTAGCTGAAGATTAATAATTTTAATTAAAAATCCGTTTCTTGAGTTACAAACTAAAATACTTTCTTGAAATGTTGTCCTTTTTGCAGAACTTTTTTTTCTTTTTGTTAAAAATACATCTGCTTGGTTGAAAATTAATATGTTTTAAGTGAGGATTCAAGTATTTTGTTAAAAATTCACCTTTTCTTGGTTGAACCCAACTGTTTTTAATTTAAAATAGAATTGTTTGCAGAATCAACTACTAAATTTTCTGTTAAAAATAATCCCTTTTAGATTAAAAATTAAATTCTTTGGTTGGAAGTTGAACTACTTTCTTAATAATTTGTTCTTCTGATTGAAGATTCAGAATTTCTGTTTAAAATTTTATATTTTAATTTAAAAATTGCGCGATACAAAAAAATTGGACGTGTTTTTTTTCAATACATTTAAAAAATAAGGGTTTTTAAAATAATTAAGAGTATGAGAAATTCAGTAAGGAAGAGAGCGTAATGCGATCGCTAATTTGAACTATGTTATGCATGCCTCTCACGTAGAAAGGAAACTGACACAAAAGAACAGGGAGGACCCTGAGGAATAGAATTTTCTACCTTGGCTACTCCGAGTAACCAAGGAGGAGCGAATTTTCTCGAGTTTACCATAAAGACTGTCTCGGAAAATTCCTTGAATTAATCATAATTATGTTTACTCTATAGTAAATAGCAAAGACCTCATGAAAGGCACTTCGAAAAACGTTTCAAACTTCAAGAGCACTCGACATCTGTAATCCACTTTTATCCTTTCTCCCTTTATTCACCAGAAAATTATTCAGAAAACATGTAAGGACTTTATAAAAATTATTTCTATTTCCATACAACATCAAGATGGATATTTCTCGAATAATTTATGGATCCAAAATTTTAAATGTTCAAATGAATCAAAAAACATTAAATTTATACAAAAAAAAAGTATTTTAAAATCAAAAAGACGAGTTTTCTTTACAGAAAGTGAATTTACAAACAAGAAATATTACTTCAGCAAGAAATTAATTTTTCGCGAAACTGATGCATTTTCACCCAACAAAAATTAAATTTTAAACCAAGAAAATTAATTCTTTCAACAAAAGAGAAGAATTTTCAACTTAATAAATCTTTGAAAAATGGAAAAGTTACATTTTCAGTTCAAAAATTAATTTTAAACAACAAAAATACTTCTCCACTAAACAGTTGAATTTTTAACCACGGTTTAAAAGATTAACTTTCACCCAATTAGTTGAATTTTCAATTTAAAAAGATTGATTTTCAACAAAATAGTTAAACTTTCAACCAAAGAAATGAATTTTCAACTAAAAATATAACTCTTAAAGAAACGATTCCTTGATAAAGTGATTCTACGAAATCTTTCAAATAAAATAGTAACCAAAAAGTTGTATTTTCATAAAAAAAAGAAATTTCTACCAAGGCGGATGAATTTATGTATCAAAAAGATGAATTGAAAAAAATAGTTACATTTTCTATTAAATAAGATTTTTGTTCACTTTTCGTGAACAAAATATTAATTTTTAACCAAGAAATAATTTTCTACGAAAAAATAAATTTTCAATCCAAAAGGACAAATTTTCACCCAAAAAGGATGACTTTTCAACGAAATTATTGAATTCTCTACCCAATAGTTGTAATCTCATCCAAAGAAAGATGAAATTGCTCTTGAAACAAATAAATTTTTATTGAAAAAGAAAACGAATTTCGAAAAAATAATTGAATTTTCATCCAGAAATGATTCCAGCTGATTTTTCAAGATCAAAATATGAATTATTTTTAAAAGATAAGTGGTTACGAACAAAATTGAATTTTTCATCCAAAAAGACGAATTTTTTCAACCAAAAGGGAGGAATTTTTAACGAAATAGTTTAATTTTCTACCAATTAGTTGAATTTTTCCCCAAGAGAGATGAAATTTGTTCTAAAAGAAATGAATTTTCAGTAAAAAAAAAAAATTTTCAAGTTGAACTTTCATGCAGAAAAGCTTTCAGTTCATTTTTAAACAACAAAATATGAATTTTAAACAAAAAGTAAATTTTCTAGGAAATAGTCAAATTTTCAACAAAACAGTAGATTTTCAAGCAAAAGTATGACTTTTTCACAAACTAGTTTTATTTTCAACCAATCAGTTGCATTTTTATCCAAGAAAGATTAAATTTCTCTTAAAACAGATGATTTTTTATTAAATTTTTGTTGTTGTAAATAGTTGAATTTTCATCCAGAAGATATTTCAGTTCCTTTTTTAACACAGAAATTTTAAATTCACCAAAAAGTAAATTTTCTACAGAATAGTTTAATTTTCAACAAAGCTACAGAATTTCAACCGGAAAGTATGACTTTCCAACAAAATTGTTGAGTTTTAAACCAAACAGTTGCATTTTTATCCAAGAAAGATGAAATTTCTCTTAAAACAGATGAATTTTTATTAATTTTTTTTTTAAATAGTTGAATTTTCATCCAGAAAAGATTTCTGTTCCTTTTTTAACACAAACATTTTTAATTCAACCAAAAAATAAATTTTCTACAGAATAGTTTAATTTTCAACAAAACTATAGAATTTCAACCAAAAAGTATGACTTTTCAACAAAATTGTTGAATTTCAAACCAAACAGTTGCATTTTTATCCAAGAAAGATGAAATTTCTCTTAAAACGGATGAATTTTTAAATAAAAAAAAATAATTTCCAAAAAAATAGTTGAATTTTCATCCAGAAAAGATTTCTGTTCCTTTTTTAACACAAACATTTTTAATTCAACCAAAAAGTAAATTTTCTACAGAATAGTTTCATTTTCAACAAAACTACAGAATCTCAACCAAAAAGTATGACTTTTCAACAAATTTGTTGAATTTTAAACCAAACAGTTGCATTTTTATCTACGAAAGATGTAATTTCTGCTACAGCAGGTGAATTTTGAAATTAGAAGGACAAATTTTCAAAAAAAAGTTTAATTTCTAATCGAACAGTTGCATTTTTATTCAAGAAAGATGACATATTTCTTTTGAAACAGATGAATTAAAAAAAAAAAACTTAAAAAAATAGTTAAATTTTCACCCAAAGAGATTCCAATTCACTTTTCAACACCGAAATAAGAATTGTTAACTATAAGTTAATTTTCTGCTAAAAAGCCGAATTTTCAACCAAAAAGTATGTCTTTTTAACAAGATTGTTCAATTTTCAACCAAAAAGTAGCATTTTTGTCCAAGAAATATGAAAATTCTACTAAAAAAAGATGTCTTTAAAAGAAAATTGTTAAATTTTCCAGCACGTAATGATCTTTTCTATCATTTTTCTTATTAGAAAAGTAATGGAAGTAGTTAACGAAAGGGGTCTTCCAATCAGAGAGGGAAAGTCGAGAGGATAAGGGAAAAAATGGGGGCGGGGAATATGAAGTGCGAGGAAGAAATAAAGGAAAGGGAAGGGATGGGAAGGAGAGGGGAAGTAGGGAAAGCGAAGCGGGAGAGGGGAAGTAGTGGATGACAGTGGAAGTTGGAGAGGGGAAGTCTTGTAGGCGAAGAAAGAAGAGGAAAATAGCGGGGAAGAGAGGGGAGAAAGGGGCGGAGAAGTGGATGAAGGAAGGGAAATCAGGATGTGGAGGGGAAGCAAGAGGAGAGAAGGGCAGGTGATCGCGAGATATGGAAAGTAGGGGAGGGGAGTGGAAGTTGGAGACTAAAGTCAGGGTAGAAGTTCAGAGGGGATGAAACAAAGAAGAAAATAAGGAGAGGAAATTACTAAGGAGGGGAAAAGGATGATAAGATAGGATCGGATCAGCTATTACAGGAGAGGATAGGAAAAGGTAGAAACACAGAAGTGGAAGGGAAGTATGAGGAGGGAAGAGAATGTGATGGTAAGATATGAAAATTAACGGAGAAGAGGAAAGTGGAGGTCGGAGAGGAAAGTCGAAGTAGGAGTATAGAGGGGTAAAAACAAGAGGGAGTAGATAATGAGAGGAGAGTAGTTTAGAGAGGAAAGGGATGATAAGATAGGAACGGATTTGCTAGGACAGAAGATGATAGGACAGGATAAAAGAGGAGATAGACCTGGGAGCCATGGGACTATTCAGACGGTGGGGGAGGGGGGAGGTTTGTGCAACTTAATTAACGTCTTAATCAAAGTGGCACAATTTTGAGAAGGAAATTAAGTTAAAACAAAGATACTTTGGAATTGAGGATCCAAATAAAAGAACCTCAAGATTAAAACGAAGGGTAATGGTTTCAGGATTACGATAAAAGTAGTTTAAAGTGTTGGATTTCCTTGATCGGAAGAAAGAAAAGTAAGAGAATTCTTGCAGGAATCATCCAGTAAATTAAGCAGCTAGGTCGCAATTTCCCTGTTCTGGATATCCAGGTACGATCTTCATCCCGCCCAGAGCTGTTCTCAATTCACTACTCGCAACACGCTTCCACTGCTAAGGATCAGAGGAGATTCGCAAGATTTATGACCCCCTTCCAAAGCCAAAGGCCAGCTAATTCACGTAGCTAATCCTACGTTGAAAACGCCCCGGAAGTAAAGCACGTGCACGACGTCGACAAGTCAGATTGACCAACCAAATAAAGCCAAAAGAAACCCTTCCGGTTGGAGAAAGTGAAATCCTGACGAAGCATTTCCTTCCGTCAAATCATCTTTATATCCCGTCTCGCAATCTTGCAATATTTCATTGAGTTTTGCAAACTTTTAGAAATGTATTTTTTTTCATAGTGATACAAAAGAAGGCAGTTTTGGAAAATTTTATTTTCTTGATTGGGTAATTAACTCATTTTTGAAATTTCTATGTACTAACTCACAATTTGGACTGTTTTGAAAAATTATAGTTCTTCAAAATCCCCTGTTCCAAACAAAAATTTCAATAATTCTCTTTAAAATTTCACCTTTCCAAATCAGAATTATAATTGTTTTTGAAAATTCGTCGTTCCAAGTCAGAATTTTACTACCTTTGTAAAATTCATTGTTCCAAGTCAAAATTATAATTATTCTCAAAAATTTCCCTTTTCGAGTCAGGATTATAGTTATTTTCGAACATTTCCTGTTCCAATTATAGTTTTTTTCGGAAAATCCATATTTAAAAGCAAAATCATAATTCTTTTTTGAAAAATTTCTGTTCCAAGTCAAAATTATTTTTTTACGAAATTCACTATTTCAAGCCAGAATTATAGTTCTCTTGAAAATTCGCCTTACTAAATGAGAATTAGGATTCTTTTCAAAAAATTTTCTGTTGTAAGACAAAATTGTACTTCTTTTGGAAAATCCACTGTTCGAAGTCAGAACCATAATTCTTCTCGAAAATTCTCTTCACATGTCAAAATTGTAATCCTTTTGAAAAATTCACTGTTCCAAGTCAGAATTATCATTTTTTTGGAAAACTCCCTGTTCCAGGTCTAAATTATAATTTTTTTTCAAAAAATTTTCTGATCCAATTCAGAAATAAATATAATTGATACAGGAAATTTTCTTTTCAAACTATAAATTACAATTTTTCTTGAAAACTTTCTGTACCCGGACAGAATTATCGTATTTTGAAAAATTCCTTGCTTCAGATTTGAAATATAATTTTTTTTGAAAATTCTCTGATTCAATTCAGAATTAAATATAATTGCTTCGAAAAACTGCCTGTTTTAACTAAAAATGATTACTTTTCACGAAAATTTCCTCCTTCAAGTCAGAATTATAATTTTTTGGAAAGTTTCTTGTTCCAGATATAATTGATTCGGGAAGTTTACTTTTCCAACTCGAAATGATCATGTTTCTTGAAAATTCACTGTTCCAAGCTGGAATTATAGTTCGTTTCAGAAATTCTGTTCAAACTCAAAAATATAATTTCCTTTCGAAAATTCTTTGATCGAATTTAAAATTACATATAATAGCTACGGAAAATTTTCAGCTCCAACTCAAAATGATATTTTTTTTTGAAAAATCACAGTTCCAAGTTAGAATTCTAAATCATTTAAAAAATTCCTGATACCAGATCTGAATAATAATTTTTTTTCAACCAAATTTTCTAATACATTTCAGAATAACATACAATTGCTTCGGAAAATTTCCTGTTCCATTTCAAAATAATAATTTTTTCCGAGAATTCACTTTTCCAAGTGAGGCTTATATTTATTTTGGAAAATTCCTTGTTTCAGAACTGAAAAATACTTTTTCTTCGAAAATTCCCTGATCCAATTCAGAATTACATATAATTAATTTGGAAATATTGCGTTCCAATTCAAAAGTATAATTTTTCTTAAAAATTCACTGTTGAAATTCAGAATTATAGTTCTGTTCGAAACTTCCCGGAACCAACTCAAAATATGATTTTTGTTAGGGTTTTGTAGCCCCGGGCATGAACCCTCATAGTTTCGATCTGGTGTCCGTTTTTCCATTTGTCGCACTTTTTCTTAGGAAGGGAAGTTAGAAGGGGAAGTAAGGAAAGTGAGGAAGAGTAGGGGAAATTTTTCGAAGTGATGAAAGGTAGTGAGGAACGTGAGTAGAGGGGATATGAGGCCTGGGGAAGGGAAGGAGGAATCTTAGCTGGAGAAGTGAGAAAAGAGGAAGTAGAAGGAAGAATTTGTGGATGGGAGAGGAAGCGAACGGAGAAGTGAGGAGAGATGAAGTGTGGATGTAGAGGAAAAGTAGGGTAAGTGAGAGAAAGCAGGGGAAATGATTGGAAGTGATGAAGAGTAGTGACGGGAAAAGAGTGGTGGGATAGGGTGGTGCAGGTGAGTAGGATAGAGGAAGTAAGGCCTAAGGAAAGAAATCTGGAGAGAAGGAATGTTAGTTGGAGAAGTGAATAAAGGGAAAAGTATAAAGGAAGAAGTTGTGGATGGGAGAGGAAGCGAACGGAGAAGTGAGGAGAGATAAAGTATGGATGGAGAGGGAGAGTAGGGTAAGTGAGAGGAAGCATGGGAAATGATTGGAAGTGATGAAGAGTAGTAAGGGGAAGTGGGTGGTGGGATAGTAGGATGGTGCAGGTGAGTAGGAGAGAGGAAATAAGGCCTGAGGAAAGAAATTAGGAGAGGAGGAATGTTATATGGAGAAATAAAGAAAGGGAAAAGTACTAAGGAGGAAGTCGTGCAAGGGAGGGAAAGCGAAGGGAGAAGTGAGAAGAGAGGAAGTATGGATGGAGAGGGAGAGAAGGGATACGTAGGGAGATTAAGGGAGCAGTAGGGTAGGGAGAGGTTTGACCGACCTCATTAGCGTCTTAATAGGCTACGAAACTCTTTTTTGTAGGCACGCGGCACGTACTTTGACTATTTTTTTTCAACTTCCTCAATTAAAGTTAGAACTATAATATTTATCTTTTGATTTCTCTCCCAAATTTAGGATCATAGATATCAACTTTTTAGGACATTTCCTGGTTTTTAGTGTCTCGTAGCCCCGGACAAAAACCGTTATGGTTTCGGCTAGGTGTCCGTCCATCCATCCGTTATATTTTTCACCTGGGGGGAAGTAAGTGATGGGATCAAGGAAAGTGAGGGGACGTAGGGAATGTGAATTAGGGAAGTTAGGAGTGGAATCTAAGAATTTCAGGGTAGAAGAAGTAAGAGAGAAGTAAGTGCAAAGAAGGGGAAGCGATAGGATGGGATTTTTGGGAGGAGAGGTGAAGTAGGCGAAACGAGGGAGAGTAGAGAAAGGAAAATATGGGCTACGGAACGTTATTTTGACTAATTCTTCCCAAAAAACAAAATTCCCAGTTTTCCGGGTCAGATAGACTCCCTGCTAATGGCTAAAATATACCTGAATGAAATTTCAGAATACAAATCAAATCCATTCGAAAATTGCCCACATAAATACTACAAACACAGAATCTTGTCAACAATTTATCAATAAGAGTGATAGCCAATGGCTTTCAACAGTATTTGAATATTAATTCAGGTTGACATCAATGGCATCATTGATTTTAAAGCCAGGGGCAAATTGCTTCCATTATATTTTTTATATCAACTACCTCACTCACCTATCCCACTACTCTCTTCTCTCCACTCCTTCGTACGTAATAATTATATAATGGTGATAATACCAGTGAACGATTATTAGTGGCCTATTGATCGATCCAAATATGGATATATTGTAGGGTTATTACGTTGGTTGCATCGATGCTGATGATTCTCTTTGACGATCGACTGCACGTTGCAAGTACGTGCGAATACGCGATAACGAGCTTCGCATTCGCCTCTA
>CAKNXH010001544.1:319062-344054 GCA_932178445.1 Andricus quercusramuli | reverse complement strand
CCCCCCCCCCCTCACTATTTCTATACGTAATTTTTATTTTCCAAAAATGTTTTTCTTGTTATTGCTAGTAGAATTAGGCAGAGTGTCCGAGAATTTCATTTTCAAAATTCCCTTATTTTTCCTTGTCTAATTTTTTATTTTTCTTGATAAATAATATTCAAATACGAGCATTTTAATCTTGAACTACTTTTAATATAGAATATTTTATAAAGGGAATAAAACAGTGTTTCAGATATAAATTTGAAGTCTTCAAATTTATTAATTCATTTTGAACTATAAAATGTCTTTTCTACTGTAAATTATGGCTTTTTAAATAAATAATTGAATTTTTGAAAAATAATCAAATTATTAAGATAGTAATTAAATTTTCAACCTGAAAAGATGAGTTACCAACAAAAAGTATTATAGTTTATATTTCAATCAAAAAAGATGAAATGTATACAACAAAAAAAGTGTTTTAAAGCTAAAGAGACAAGTTTTCAAGAAATAAACATTTTTCACTAAAGGAAGAATATTTTACCTATATTGTTGAACCTTCGAGCCAAAAAACGAATTTTCTCTACAAAAATTGAACTTACAAACAAAAAATATGACTTCAGCAAAAGTGTCTCCACGAAACTGATGCATTTTTACCTAACAAAAATGAAATTTTAAACCAAGAAAATTATTTTTTTTTACCAAAAAAGGAGAATTCTCAAGTGAAAAAGCTCAATCTTAAAAAAATGGAAAAGTACATTCTTATTTGAAAAATTAATGTTAAACAAAAAAAAGCCTTTCACTGAACAGTTAAATTTTCAACTAAAGACATAAGTCTTCGATCAAAAAAATAAATTTTTTAACAATTTAGTTTAAATTTTAATCAAGTAGTTGAATTTTCAATTCAAGAAGATTAATTTTCGAAAGAATAATTAAACTTTCAACAAAAGAGATGGATTTTCAACTCAAAATATAACTTTAACAAAAAAAAAACATTTCTCAACAAAGTGATTCAACCGAATCTTTCAAACAAAATAGTTGAATACTCAAGCAAAGAAGAATAATTTTTAACCAAAATGTTGAATTTTCATTAAAAAAAAGACATTTCTACCAAAGCGGATGAATTTATAAATAAAAAAAAATAAATTTAAAAACACAGTTGAATTTTCTGTTCAAAAAGATTTTTGTTGACTTTTCACGATCATAATTTGAATTTTTAACTAAGAAATAAGTTTCTACGAAAGAAAAAGAATTTTAAATCCCAAAAGACGAATTTTTACCCAAATAGCAAGACTTTTCAAAGAAATGTTTACACAATAGTTGCATTTTTAACAGAAAAAAGTTGAAATTTCTCTTTAAAAGGATGAATTTTTATTTAAGAAGAAAACAAATTTTTTTAAATAGTTGAATTTTCATCCAGAAAAGATTCCAGTTGACTTTTTAAGATCGAAATATGAATTTTTTAACAAAAAAATATTAGAATTTTAAATAATAAGCGGTGAAATTCAACCAAAAAGGACAAATATTCAACAAAATTTATGAATTAAACAAAAAAACAATTTTCAAGAAAATATGAAATAGTTCAATTTTCAGTGGAAAAAATTAATTCTTAACTAAAGAACACAAATTCTTAGCAAAACAGTTGAATTTTCAGCCAAAGAGATGAATTTTCATCTAAAGTTATGAATCTTCATAAAAAAAGATTTCAACATTCAACCAAAACATTATACGTTTTTTAAATTTTTTCTTAAATTGTCAAATTTTCAGTTACAAAAATCCATTTTCGACCTAAAATAAAAGGAATTTGCAAACAAAGTAGTTACATTTTGAAACAAAAAAAGTCAATTTTTTATAAGACAGTTGAATTTTCAAGCCGAAAGATTGAATTTTCGAAAAAAAATCATTTTTAGCCAAGAGAGATGAATTTTCAAACAAGAAAGATGACTTTTTTATAATGAACGATGAACTTTTAATTTTAAAGGATGCAAAAATACAGTTAAATTTTTAACTAAAAAAGAGAGGTTTAATCCAAAAAAGAGAATTGTTGAATTTTTAATTGAAAAAACTGATTAAAGAAAATTCAAGTAGTTGAATTTAATAATAAACTTAACAAAGGCGAAATTTTAACAAAATATTTGAATTCGCAATCAAATAAATGAATTTCCAACAAACGCAATTAATTTTCTACCCAAATAGTCGACTTTTCAACAAAACATTGAAACTTTCAAGCAAAAACGAATTTTTTTGCTTGGAAACAGTTAACTTGTAAACCGAAAAAACAAAGTTAATTTTCAATCAAGAAAGATGAATTTTCAACTAAATTGTTGAATTTTCAATTCAAAAAGATAATTTCTCAACCAAAAATGAAGACGTTGAATGTTTAGCTCAACACATTATTTTTTAATTTAAAAAAAAAACGAATTTTCAACCAGTTAAAATCGAGTAACAAAAAACAATTTTTTATCATAATAGTTGATTAAAGTTGTTGTAAATGGAACTTTTTTATTGTTAATAATTTTTTTGTTTGTTAAAAATTCAACAGTATTGTTGAAAATTCATCACTTTTTGTGAAAAATTCAACTCTTTTTTAATAAAATAAATATTTTTTGGTTAAAAATTTCACTATTTAATTGAAAATGCAATATCTTTCTACAAGAAACGTTAAGCGTTTAATTTTGAATTTCATATTTAACCTATACATTAATTTAATTGAAAAGAATGTATTATCCTTCATATTCCCTTATCTTTGTGACGAAGAAGGGTTGAAAAAGTTTTCAAAATAGCGTGACGTAGTTCTTGAACGACCCCTTTCACCGAGAAAAGAAAAGTGTCAAAAAGTGTCAATAGTGTCATTAGTCTGAGGCCTGCAACTGAGAAGGGTAGCAAATTGGTTTCTGAATAGCTGATTAGTTATTGATGTTTATATCACAAGGATTTTCCTGAAATGAAGGTTCGATCAGAAGCCTGGAACTGAGAGGGGCCACACCAAGGTAGGGTGAAGCGCGACATTTGATTCTCCGTTAATTAGCCCCACGAGCGTAGATCTCAATTTACTCTGAACCAGTGATTTAAGCACAACGTGACACCTTGGGAAAGGAGAGACATCTCTCTATCCCGTCCAATTACCTTTTCGCTTTCACTTACTGTTTAGATAGTTGCCCACATTACACACGTTTGACTCAGTTGACTAATTTCATGATTCTATTTGCTATTACTGAATTTCCTTTTAGCCGTTAGTATACTCTCTCAAAATGAACTAGTGAAAAATTACTGGTTGAATCAGTATGTTGAATGATCACTGGCGAACCAGCGATTTTCCGACTTCGACTGGTTGAACCAGTAAGTGACTAAAAACAGCGTTGCAGAATATAGCAGTGAAGCCAAATGATTGATTCAAATAGTGAGCCAGTGAAAATGTCACTGGTTGAATCAGTATTTTGAATGATCACTGGCGAACCAGTGATTTTCCGACTTCGACTGGTTGAACCAGTAAGTGACTGAAATGAAAAAGCGTTGCTGAATATACTAGTGAAGCCAAATGATTAATTCAAGTAGTGAACCAGTGAAAATGTTACTGGCTGAATTAGTATTTTGGATAATCGCTGGTGAATCAGTGATTTTCCGACACTGACTGGGTGAACCAGTAAATGTCACATCGAGCCAGCTGTCAGACGACAAAGCATACGATCAGACGACTACTGGTATTGAATTACCAAAAAACCTCACTGATTAAATCAGTGACGAAATTCCACTGATTGAACAAGCGAATTCTCACTGATTTTCCGTGACACACTTCCGGATGTTTCAATCAGTCAGATTTTACTTGTTCGTTTTCGGAGACTGCACTTTTTTTTAAATCACAAGTTCTGAATTTACACTAAAAAAAAATGTCGCTTTGAAATAAACAAATTATTTCTATTATATAGGGTCAGACGAAGACTAAATTGATTCAAACAAAATTTATTCCATTCAAAGACCTTTGTTAAACTAAACCAGTGACACTGTCACTGGTTGAATCAGTATTTTGAATTATCACTGGTTACCTAGTGATTTTCCGACTTTGACTGGATGAACCAGTAAGTGCCATATCAAACAAGCTAACGGATGACAACGCACGCGACCAGATAACTAATGGTACTGGATAACCAGTGAACCTCACTGATTAAACCTGTCACGGAATTCCACTGAGTGAACCAGTGAAATATCACTGATGGTCAGTGAAACACTGGCTGTTTCAATCAGTGAGATCTCCCTTGTTTTTTCTTTTAAAGAGTATACTTATACTTTGTTGAAAAATACAAGTTTCGAATTTGCACTCAGAAAATAGGGAAATCATAGGAGAAAACCGTTTTTTGAATAAAATTAATGTAGGTACCATACTTGAGATGATTTAAGTTCCTAAAATTTTGAAAACAAAATATATTGAATTTTGAACAAAATCTATGAAATTTTAAACAAATAGTTGAATTTTCAAACAAAAAAAAATGAATTTTCAAAAATTATTGATGAATTTTCTACCAAATATTAGAATTTTCAACTAGGAAAGGTGATTTTCTTTACAAATTTTTTTTTTACTTTTTAACATATGAATTCGAAATATGAATATTTAAAATAATAATTCTTAACAAATAATATAATAGTTCATTTTTTAACTAAAAAATATTTCAATTATAAATAATTTAATATAACCAAAAAAGACGATTTTTCAACAAAATCGTTAAATCGTCAATGAAAAGAGATGAATAATTCAAAAAAAGAATCCTCTACAAAAAAAATATCTCTACAACTAAAATAATTAATCTTGAAACATAAAAAATAATTTTTTTATAAAGTCGTAGAACTTTGAACCAATCAGTTGATTTTCTAACCAAAAAATATATATTTTGAACCAAAGACGTGATTTTTCTACCAAAATTGTTAAATTTTCAATTAAATAGTCAAATTGACTACCAAGTAGTTGAATTTTCAAACCAAAAATATAATTTTTTCAGAACAATGGCATTTTTAGTATAACGTTAATTTTCAGCCAAATAGATGCATGTTCTGAAAAAATGTTGATTTTTAAACAAAAAGACGATTTTCGATAATTTAGTAGAACTATGAACCCGAAAAATGAATTTTTACACAAATAAGTTAATTCTGAACTGAAGAGTTTCATTTCCTACAAGAATAATCTAATTTGCAATCGAAGTAGTTGAATTTCCAACACAGAAAAACGAGTCTTGTACGAACAATCGAATTTTTAATCCGAAAATATGAATTTTTAACGAAAAGTTGAGTTTCAACCAAATAGTTGAAATTTCTACCAAAATGTGTAACCCCCCAAAAAATTTCAACAAAAAAGTTAATTTTCAACGAAATAGTTAAATATTTGACCACAAAATATGAATTTTCAACAAAAAAGATAATTTTTCACTGAATGGTGGATTTTTCAAGCCAAAAAGACAAAGTTTCTATAAAATAGTTTAATTTAAATCCCGAAAAATGAATATTGATGTAAAAAAGTGAATTTGAACTAAACAGTTGAATGTTTATCAAAAATACTTGGATTTTGAAACAAAGTAGTTCAATGTTTAAAACAAAAAACGAATTTTCGAAAAAAAAAATTGTCTACCGAATTGTTGAATTTTAAGGTAAAAAAGAAGATTCTTCTAGAAAGCAGTTGAATTTTTAACCAAAATGTTTGAGCCCAAAAAAACTTAACCCAAATTGATTAGTTAAAAAAAACCTAAGGATTTAAATGAATCATAAAAGAATTAAAAAAATGATGGAAAATATAAATAAAAAATGAAAAATCATGAAAGCATAAAAAATTATAAATAATGTTAAATTTTAATAAAATATGGGCAAGAGTGTAAAGTCTATATTTTTCTGCTCCTCGATTTTTTATTATTGCTCGATGAAGGGTTAGTATGAAAAATCCATCAGAGTCAAGGAGAGTAGAAAACTCTTAAAACTGATGGTCATTAAAAGTTTTCCATCGAGGAAATTCCTCTAACCAATAGTTATAAAAGTTGTCATTTGCGTCGAAAGTTGGTACCAGGATTACGAGAGTTATTCCATGAATTTCGCTACAAACTAATTTTTTTTTCTGTAACACAGTTACATCATTTACAAACCAACTTTTTCAACTCTAATTAATCTAAAGGATTTTTGACTCGCTTCTCCCTCTTGTGAATTTTCAACTAAAAACATCCATTTTCAATAAAAAATAAAAAGTTTCTATCAAAAATGATGAATTTTCCACCAGAGATAAATTTTTAACTACGATATAAATCTTCAGAAAAAAAATCTTTTGATTAAAATATTGTAATCACAATTAAATAGATCAATTTTTAACCGTACAGATGAAATCTCAACCAAGAAGATCGAGTTTCTACTAAGAAATACGAATCTTCGACAAAACTCATATTCGAAAAAAGATAAATTAATTTTTTTTTAAATGTTCAATAAAATATTTAAATTTCAGAAAAAAGGTGAATTTTCAACTTATATTTGTGAATCTTCAGACGAAAAAATAATTTTTAACAAAATCGTTGAATGCTAAACCAAAATGAAAAATTTTCAGCAGAAAAGTTTTAAAGAAAATACATGGATTTTATACCTAATAGTTGAATTTTCTGCTTATTAAAAATAACTTTTGAAGTAAAAAAGAAATAATTAAATTTTCAGGTAAAAATAATAATTTTCAATAGAAAAAAAAGACTTTGCAACCAAATGATTTCATTTTTAATTAATTAGTTCTATTTGCTACGAATTGTTGAATTTTCAACAAAAAAATATAAATTTCCAAAAAAAAGTTAATTTACGACTAAATTATTGAACTTTAAACTACACTAGTGAATCTTCAACAAGTAGAAACTTAGAAAGTAAATTTTGTTAGAAAGTAGTTCAACATTGAACCAAGTAGTTGATTTTTTAACAAAAAAATCATTTAATTCTCGACGAAACATGTAATATTTCATACTTTTTGGTTGAAAATTCAGGTATTTCGTCGTAAATTGAATTTTTGTTTGAAATTCATATATTTTCGGGTTAGAAATTCAACTGTTTTGTAGGAAGTTCTTCTTTTTCAGTTAAATTCAACTGGTTGAAATTTCGTTTTTCTTCTTGAAAATTACTGATTTAAACTGAAAATTTAACGATACCATTTTTAGTTAAAAATTCATCTTCTTGATTAAAAAATCAAATTTTGGATCGAAAATTCAACTATTTGGTGGTAAATTAAATTTTTTTTCAAACTCATACATTTTCGGGTTGAAAATTCAACTGTTCTGTAGAAAATTCGTTCTTTCAACTTGAAAAATTAACAGTTTTGTAGAAAAATAAGCTATTTGGTTGAAAATTAAATTTTATGTTGAAAATGTATATTTTTGATTCAAAATTCAACTGATGTGATAGAAAATTGAACTATTTGTTCAAAAATTAAATTATTTATTTATGAACATAACTATTCCATTGGAAATTGATTTTTTTTTGTTTAAAATTCATTTTTCACTGAAAATATTGCTATTTCATTTTTGGTTGAAAATTTTTCCTTTATAAGTAGAAATATAAATTTATAAGTGATCTTGTTTCTTGAAAATTCATCATTTTGTTTGAGGAATCAACTATTTTGTTGATAATTCGTCTTTGTTAGTTGAATTCAACTGGTTGAAATTTCGTTTTTCTTGTTGCAAGATTGTTTTTTGAACCAACAATTTAAAGATTCTATTTTTGGTTGAAAATTAATCTTTATTATTTAAAAATTCAACTATTTCGTTGAAAATTCATCTTGTTTGAAAATTAACTTTCTTATTGAAAATTCTGCTTTTCCGGTTTAAAAGTCAACTTTTTCGCAAAACATTAGACTTTTTAGCTTGAAAGCTCAACTATTTTGTGGAAAAGTCGTCTATGGGGGTGGAAAATTAATCTTGTTTATTGAAAGTTTATCCATTTCTTGGAGAATTCAACAATTTTCTTAAAAAATCGTCTTCGTTAGTTGAATTTAACTGGTTGAAATATCTTTTTTTGTTGGAAAATAAATTTTTCAACTAAAAATTTAAAGGTTCCATTTTTGGTTGAAAATTTATCTTTTCTAGATGAAAATTCAACTACTTGGTTGAAAATTTATCTTTTTGATAGAAAATCCATCTTTGTAGATTGAAAATTCAGCTATTTGGAACAAAATTCAACTATTTTCTTCAAGTTTCAACTACTTTGTTGAAAATTCAACTACTCTATTAAATTTATATTTTTTGATCGAATATTAAATTATTTTGTTTAAAATTCATCTTATCAAATTGGAAATGCATCTTTTTTTATAGAAAAGTCATCTCTCTTTGTAGAACAGTCATCTTTCTTGGTTGAAAATTTATCTCCCTTGGCTGAAAATGAACTTTTTTGTTTGACTTTATATTTTTGATGTCATGGTTTTGACCAGATGAATTGTATTAAATAATTTTATGTTGTTTTTTTTGTCTACTGGTCTAAAATCAATATTTTGAATATCGATTTTTTATTTCTAAGTTGTAAAAAAATTTCTATCAAGCTCCACTGGAATCCGAACCCAGGTATTCCAGGTCGTCTCTCCGTAGCTTAGTGGGTAAGAGCACCAGACCAGCAATCTGGAATACCTGGGTTCGGATTCCAGCGGAGCTTGAGAGCAATTTTTTTATAATTTAGAAATAAAAATCAATATTAAAAATATTGATTTTAGACCAGTAGACCAAAGAGACAATCAACATCAAATTATTTTACATTTTTTATCTGGTCAAAACCATAACATTAAAAATATTGAACATTCGAATTTTGGAAAATAAATCTTACAAGTAAAGGAATGACGTCGGAATTCAACTGGTAGAGATTGTGAAGAAATTTCTCTTGTCTCTCCGTAGCTTAATGGATAAGAGCACCAGACCGTCAATCTCAAATCCCTGGGTTCGGATTCCAGCGAAACTTGAGAGCAATTTTTTCACAATTTAGAAATAAAAAATCAATATTGAAAATATTAATTTTAGACTAATAGACCAAAGAAACAATCAGCATCAAATTATTTAATATTTTTTATCTGGTCAAAACCATAACATTAAAAATACTGAACATTCGAATTTTGGAAAATAAATCTTACAAGTAAAGGAATGACATCGGAATTCAACTTGTAGAGATTGTGAAGAAATTTATCTCGCCTCCCCGTAGCTTAGTGGGTGAGAGCACCAGAACGGCAATCTCGAATACCTGGGTTCGGATCCCAGCGGAGCTTGAGAGCAATTTTTTTACAATTCAGAAATAAAAATCAATATTCAAAATATTGATTTTAGACCAGTAGACAAACAAAAAAACAATCAATATCAAATTATTTTTTGTTCGACTTTGTGTCCGGCCAATTTTGGATTAAAACGATATTTTTCCGAAAAACCCTTTAAATTCAAAAATTTCTTTATTGTCTTTGTTTTTTTTTCTAATATTGAATCGATAATTGAGAATTTTCTCGAAAGAGTCCATCGTCAGGAAATGAGTCTAGATTGCTACAAAGGACCATTTCCGTTATTCCACAGCAATCCTTCGTTCGAAATTCGAACTGAAGACCACTAGAGCCTCTTGGTGGATTGGTTCGCTTTACAGTTCGTTAAGCAATGCGATTTTGTCACGTTCTGAATCCCGAACGTTTCTGGCATTCGAGTGGGTCTGGGTCTCCTAGAATTGTCTAGACGACACGTCGACGAGTCACGAAGTGTTTTGTAAACCTCTTTACCCCCCCCCCCCCCCCCCCCAAAGAAAACAAGGTAAAAAACTCGACAAATCGTACGATTTTGTACGTGCGATAAGAAAAGAAACGATGAGAATAGAAACTTTTTAAAGCTATAAAGGCTTTAGTTCCATAATATTAGAATTAACAATCAGGTTAGAATTCTGGGAAAAAGTTTTGGGCAACGAGTTTTTTGAAAATAAAAAAAATTTCCAAATCGCAGAAAAATTATTTTTTATAGATAAGGGAGAGTATAAGAATATAAAACTAAGAGATCAAGGAATTTGTTGCGATGGATATGAATTTAGGTTGCTGAACGTCACGTGACAGAACATGCTACTATCATAAAACAAAAACAAAATTAAAAATTTTTTAAAAATATTTGCAGAACAGAACAATAATTTAAATTTAAATTCTGTAGACTTCATAGCCTTGAATGCTCTCAAAACTAGATAAGTAGGTTGATTTTTGGTTTAAAAATTGGGGGGGGGGGAATTCTTTTTAATAAAATATTGTAATTACAATAGAATTTTTGAGAATCAAGTTCATTATCAGTCAAGAGAAATGAATTTTAAATCTAAAACGATATATTTATAATAAAAAGCGATGAATTCCGAATCATAAATATAATGTTAGAATTTTTAACGAAAAAAATTAGCTTCCATCGAAACGTGGGACTATTTTCAAATCTTCAAATCATTTAGTTGATTTTTCAACTTCGAAAAAATAACAAAAAAAGATTTTAATAAAAAAATAAAACAGTTAAATTCAACCAAAAAAGATGAATTTGCAACAAAATAGTTAAATCGTCAGACAAGACAGATTAATTTTAAACCCAGTAGTTGCATTTTTTAGCCTAGAGAATAAATTTCCAACCATGAAGATTAATTTTCTACTAAAAAAGGAGAACTTTGAACGAGGTAGTTAAATCCTTAATCAAAAAATTAATTTTAGATCAAGCTGTTGCATTTTTATCAAAAAAGAAACGAAGTTTCAACCCAGAAGATTTTTTTTTATTCTACTTTTATTAATTTTAATTTTATTCTACTAATGAAGACTAATTTTCAACAAAATACATAAACTCTCAACTGGAAAAGACCAATTTTCAATTTGAAATACAAATTTTCGACCAAAACTAGAATAGTTACAATTACGTCTTCAGTAACAAAGATTCATTTTCAACAACGAAAAAGAACTAATTTTCAACAAATAGTTAAATTTTTAACCGAGAAACACCAAGTTTAAATTGAAAATATCAATTTTTCATCAAAATTGAAATAAATTACATTTTCTGTGAAAAGTAATTCTTAACAGAAGAAAAAAAAACAATTTTTAAGCAAAATAGTTAAATTTTCAACCCAAGAGCTGAGTTTTAAACTAAAATTATGAATCTTAAAAAAATTAATTTTCAAGAAATGAGTTCAACGTTGAACAAAAGAGTTGATTTTTCAACTAAAATCTGATTTTCAAAAAAATACATGTATTTTCAACTAAGATCTTGAATTTTTGACTAAAAAAATATGAATCTTCAACCAGATAGTCCAATTTTAAACCAAGAAAGATATTCAATCAAAATGGGAATAGCTCAATTTTTATTTAAAAAATTGATTTTCAACCAAAAATGAAATGGCTTTACAAAAAAATAGTAACATTTTCAACCAAACAGATACATTTTCAACCAAAAAATTAGCTTTTTTCGAAGCATTTCAACTTTAAACCCAGTAGTTGAAGTTTTTTTTCGTTAAAGCCGAAGGAGCTTTAAGAAAAGAGAATTCACAAACACCAAATTACAGTTGTGGATGATTTGACCTTTAATTGTAAAATTTCTATGCACAAATGTGGGGAGAATACAAAGTCCGAGCGCGAAGCACAAAAAATGCACCAAAAAAGATGACTTTCTAACAAAATATTTGCATTTTTAACAAAATATTAAAATTTTTTTAATAAAAAATAATAATTTGAAACCAAGCTGTTGCATTTTGAAACAAAAAGTAATACTTTTCAACCAAGTAGATTAACTTTTTACTAAAAAAGCAAAGTTTCAATGAAATACATGAATTGTCAACCAGAAAAGACCAATTTTCAATTTAAAACATCAATTTTGAGCCAAAAATGGAATAGTTACAATTGTATTTTTAGTGAAGGAAATTGATTCTTAATCAATAAAAAAAACAGTTATCAGCAAAATAGTTAATTTTTCAACAGAAGAGATGAATTTTGAACTAAAATGATGAATTTTTAGAAAAGAAATGAATTTTCAAGGAATGTTTTTAACATTCAACCAAGGAGTTGAATTTTCAACCGGAAAGTTTATTTTTGAACCAAAAAGATTAATTTTTTACAAAAAAAGATGAATGGTCAAGGAAACACACGAATTTTCATGCAACTAGTTGAATCTTCAACTGAAAAACATGAGTTTTCAGCCAAGTAGTTTATTTTCAACCAAAAAATATGACTTTTCAACACATTAATGGAAGTAATAAAATACTAATTAAAATTGTAAACAGTAATATAATTCGTAAGGATTTTTTCGAATGGCAAAAATCGTTTTTAAAATTAAAGGTGAAATCATCGACAACTGAAATTTGGTGATTGTGAATTCCCTTTTGTTAAAGCTCCTTCGGATTTAGCGAATACATTCTCATCACGTACCTCGTGCTTCGCATTCGATTTTGTCCAAAATGCAAAATTTTCTACATTATATGTTCAACATTATTATACCAAATGTATATTACATTTATTTCTGTACGTCGCATCGGCCTGTGATTGCTTATTTAGATATTGCAAAATAATGTACAAGTTGTATTTATCATGATTACTTTAATATTGTTTCCTGATTTTGCATTTAATTTTGTCCTGAGCTACCGTGAACATTTTATATCATTTCAATTAACGTATACTATTACAATTCATAATATATATTGATATTAAATAAATCTACACACACTTTGGTAATTCACAAACATTTTAAAATTAAAGGTGAAGTCATCGACAACTGTAATTTGGTGATTGTGAATTCTCTTTTGTTAAAGCTCCTTCGGCTTCAAGGAACACATCCAAAATTTGGAGATTTTATGAAAACTGATCAAGTCAAATGTTACATAAAACCAATACCTTCTCATTATGATGGGAATGTAATAAAATTTGTAAAAGACATTTCAACTTGATAAAGGATTCAATAGGAAAAAGAACTTTATCCAGCGAGTCTTCGATTTACGGTTGTAAGGGTGGAAAAGCCGAAAAGGTATATCGAGCTTATTCGATCTGACTGGCGTTATCGATGATGCTGGTCAATTTGAAATATTGTGTAACTTTGGCTGTACATCAGCCGGAAAAGAAGTCTAGTTACAAAGCCAAGTCAGCTACCGAGTATCCGAATAGTGAACTTCCGGTCCAAGTTGGCCCACCTACTAGTGTCAACTTTTCATGCTCCTACAGAATCCGCTCATGCTTATTACATACGTTTTCCAGAATGGACATCGATTTCTCTAAAATGCCACAATTCTGGCAGAAAAGTTTTCCGAATAGTTCCCTAGAAACTACTCAAGTGTTTCAAATAAATAACTGGGGTAGAGTTTCTATTAAAAGTTCCAAATAGCTTTATAGAGAATCGGATTTGAAGAAAATTTTCGGTTTTGATCATATTATTAGAGTTTTAGTTAAATTTATCAACATTCTGAAGATCAATTTTTGAATTTTCTAATAGGGCACTGATTGAAAAGAGCATTAACAAACAGAAAAAGAAAAAAATTATTTTCAGCTTTAGATATAAATTAAGAAAATTACATTCCTCGCCATTTTTTGAAATATTATATTTCGACGAAAAATTTTCTCCTACTTTTTTCGTCTGCGGTTTCCATCCAGATACTCTATCCAAACAAAAAAAATTGAGAAAAAATTTTTCACATACACAATAATTAAAAAATTAAAAATTTTCAATCAACTTGCCCAATAGTAAGAATGCTGAAAAATTTTTGAATAATTTTATCGTAAGCCACAATGAAAATTTCAAGTGCCATTACAAATGAATCTAATCATTTTGAGTTTTTTGGCCCACAGTATTGTTTAATTTGCAGGTTTTTCAAAGAATTTTACAAGACTAATTGGATTTTATAAACTTAGATATTTTAACAAATTCCGAAGAATTTCAAAATATTTCAAAAATGTTAAGGGATTTCAAAAAACGTTGTAGGATTTCCAAAGATTTTAAGCTAGATTTTCAGGAAATTCTGAGGAACTTTGGGAATTATATTAAATATCAAGGAAGTTTTCAATTTTAAATCTCAAATTGAAGAAATTTCAAAAGTGAATTATCAAAATTACGAAATTTTTCACTTCAAATTTTCAAAAAATTGCAAAATTTCCATTTTTGAAAGATTTACAATTCCTTTAAGATTTTTATTTCAAAGGATTGTAATTTGGAACATTATTTTTGAAATTGTTCAATTTTGAAGATTGAAATGCAAAAATTCTTCAATTTTATTGATTTGCAATTTTAAATTCTTTAATTTTGAATAATTACAATTCAAATCTCTTTAATTTTAAAGATGTGCAAATAAAAATTCTTAAGCTTTGATGTGAAAATCAAAAGTCAAGTTTTTATTTCTAAATCTTCCAATTTGAAGAAATTTAGAATGTAAATAATCAAAATTATAGTAAGGATTTATAAATAAACGCTCTTCAATTTATATGGAAATTCTGCAATTTTGAAGATTTACAGTTCAAAATGATTGAATTTCGAAGAAATAGAATTGCAAGTTATTCAAATTTCAACAATTTTATTGTAAACGTTTTTCAATCGGCAACCGTTTTTTAAAGTTTAATATTGAAGATCCACAATTGAAAGTGTTTGTATTTTAATGGATTTTCATCTTAAATTATTTAATCATGAAGATTTACAATTGAAATCTCTTTAGTTTTAAAGATGGGTAAATAAAAATTCTTAAGTTTTGATGATTTTGAAAATCAAAAGACAAGTTTCAATTCTCAAGATTTTGAATTCAAAGTTCTGTCATTTTAGAGTTACAATTAAAATGTATTGAATTTTGAAAAAATAGAATTTCAAATTATTTAATTTTTAAGATTCTAATTCCAAAGGTTTTTTATTTGGAACAATTTTTTGGAATAATTCAATTTTTAAAAATTTTACACGGAAAATTCTTCAATTTTGACGGTTTCCAATCTTAAGTTCTTTAATTTGGAAGATTCACGATTAAAATCTTTTTAGTTTTAAAGAAAGTATAAATACAAATTATTGAATTTTTAACGTGTTTGAAAATTAAAAGTTTTCAATTATAAATCTTCTAATGTAAAGAAATTTTTCATCTGGACCATAAAAATTACAGCTTTTTCAATTGCGAAACTTGAAACTTGCATAATTTCGAATTGTAAAATTTAAAAAATTATATTATGAAAATATTAACTTTTCCAAATTAAAAAATTTTCTAATGTAAATCATCAAAATCATATGAATTTTAACTTAAGATTCTCAAAATTAACAACTTTTCAATTTTAAATATTTTGAATTTGAAGTTTTGCAATTTCGAAGAGGTTTTAGAATGGAATATTCTTCAATTTTAACGATTTGCAATTCAAAAGTCTTTCTTTTTTAAAGATTTACAATGGAAATCTCCATGATTTTGGAGATTTATAAATAGAAATGCTTAAATTTTGATTATTTTGAAAATTAAAAGTCCAGTTTTCAATTTTAAATCTTCCATTTTGAAGAAATTTCAGAATTTTCACTTGTGAAACTTAAAATTTTGATAAATTTTCAAAATTAAAAATAGATTGATTTTAAAGACTCACAATTTAAATTCCTATAATTTTGAAAGGTTAAAATTCAAATCTCTTCAATTTTAGAGTGGTATGGATCACAAATTTTTAATTTTGAAGATTTTGATGATGAAGAGCCAAGTTTTCTATTGCAAATCTTCCAAATTGAAGAAATTTGTATTGCAAATCATTAAAATTACATAATTTTGACTTGTAAAACTGAAAACTTTCATAATTTTGATAAACTTTCCAAATTATGAACTCATGAATTTCGAAAATTCAGAACTGAAAATTCATCAATTCTTACCATTTTCAATTTTGAAGTTTGTCAATTGCATACTCTTCAATATTTAATGTGTTTAATAGAAATTGATAGAATTTCGAATGCATTTTTTGTATGATTCAATATTAAAGATTGTAAATTGCAAATACTTCAATTTTCAACAGAAAAACGACAGCCTTATTTTTTTGCAAATTTTTATAATTGTTTACATATATATGTAACTGTAGCTGTAATTAGTTCCTATTTCCAAAGAACTTTTCCAAATCTGCATCTAATTTCAAATGATCCTAAAGTCAGATGAAAATGATTGTTATGTTGATATAACATGGCGAGAACTTGATATTCCAATTCAAACTGAAAATTTTCCATTCAATCACAACAACTTCAAGTGAAAACAGGATTTTGGTAAAATATTAATATTAATTATTAATTATTAATTATTAATTATTAATTATTAATTATTAATTATTAATTATTAATTATTAATTATTAATTATTAATTATTAATTATTAATTATTCATTATTAATTATTAATTATTAATTATTAATTATTAATTATTAATTATTAATTATTAATTATTAATTATTAATTATTAATTATTAATTATTAATTATTAATTATTAATTATTAATTATTAATATTAATATTAATATAATATTACTAAGTGATGGAAAAAAATCAAGACAATATTAATGTCACAGACTTAAGATGGTTACAGATACAATTATTATTATTAATTATCATTTAAATTAAATTAATTATGAATTATTAATTATTAATATTATGAAAGACAATTAATATTATTATTTCATTATTATTATTATTAATTTAAGCTTTGAGATAGCAGTTTTTCTTACTAAATTACACACGTCATAGTGCTAAATGTAATTTCCGGAGAGATTTGGGTCGGAATTCAATATGAAGGGGTTGATGGGAAACAATGGATCCGAGTACATAGTGCAACTGAGCAGACAGAATTCAACGCACCTTACTACAAGAGACACAGTAGTTGCACACAAACACGCTGTAATTAACTCTATAGTGTCTCACGATTCACTCTCGCGTTGTTGCAACATTTCTATTATATTAAATATATTCCAAATGAATATATTCGAGTTATATAAGACTTTATAAAGTGCACTGTAAATACATATTGAACTAAACAGCCTAAGATGTAGTACAACTGGCAATAAATGTTTCAATTTTATAGAATTCATTTCTTGAATTTAAACTGCCTACGCCTATTTTCATGGACCACGTCTATGTTCATTGACCACGCCTATGTCAATTGACTACGCCTATTTCCATTGGCCACGCCTCTTCTATACGCCCACTCTTCGCGACCACCCACTATAACTAAATACGTCAGCAAACCCATTTTTATCATTACCCTTAGCCACACCCTTTTGAGTGCCCATTTTTATTGAACAGGCCCCTTGGATACCTCCATTCGTCTCAACCACTTACGATAACCAATTCCGTTAGGACGGTAATTTTATGAGGCTCTTTTGCATCAACCACTGCCATGCTAATTTTCATTGACAACGCCTCCTAGATACGCCTACTCTTTTTGACCAGCCACAATAATCAAATCCGTAAGCACGCCCATTTTTAGAATGCTTCTTAGCCACACCCTTTTTCATCCCATTTTTGATGACCACGCCCCTTAGATACACACGCTGTTCTCAAACATTTATAATGATAAAATCCGTCAGTGCTACTCTTTTGTATCATGCTCCTGAGCCTCACCCTTGCAATACCCATTTTCATTGACCACGTCCCTTAACTAAACACAATTCAATTACCAATGCCCCTGGATACACTCACTTTTCTTGACCATTCACAATAATTAAATATGTTACCATGCTCATTTTTACAATGTCCTTAACCGCAACCTTGGTATGCCCATTTTCATTTGCCGCGTGCATTTATCACACCCATATTCATTTAATACAAACCTTGGACACATCCCTTGGATACGCCCCTTGGATACCCCTTGGATACGCCCTTTTGGATTTGCCATTGGGATACGCCCTTTGGATACGCCCTTTGGATACGCCTTTTGGATACGCCATTTGGATACGCCCACTTTTCTTGGCTACCCACAGTAATTAGATCCATTACTACACTGGGGGAAAAATACATTCTTAATAAATATACTATTAAATCAATGTACCTCGTGCAAAAGCAGATATTTTATTGACTCAAATTCATATGCTATAGAATTTATGGAATCACTGAATGGTTCGATAGTGATAACATAAATTCTGTAGTATAAACGTCTGTATACATCAAATTTACGCTCTTGAACGAGACTCATTGATTCAAGAACATATTCTAACGAGAAAGTAGAATTTTTCCTTAGTGCATGTCCATTTTCATGATGCTCCTTAGCTGAACCATTTGCCACGCCCATTTTTATTGAACGCGCCCCTTAACCACACCTACAGTCATTGACCACGTCCCTTGGACATACCCTTGTCCACTCCAATTTTTATTGATATTGATTCAAAGAATTTCACAACATTAAAGGAATTTTACAGGATTAACAGATACCAAAGAATTTCAAGAGATTTCCAAAAATTTTACAGTTTTATAGAATATTTGTGTTTTTGGCTTGGAAATTCAACAATTCGGTCATACATTAACTATTTGGAACATCAATAATCTGTTTTGTAGGACATTTTTTTTATAATAAATTACTTCTCCTCAGAAAAAATGTGACTACTGCATCTTTGATTAAAATCTTATCCTTTTTGGTTTACAAATTCAACGATTTATTTAAAAATTTTATAAATAACAAAAATATGAATTGAAAATGAATCAAATGAAATTTTTTCTAACACCACAACCAGCATTTACACTATATAGTCAAAAATTTATGTTTTTTGTTGAAAATTCGTCTTTTCTGGTAGACAACGATTCTTCTTGGTTTAAAATTCAACCATTTAGTTCAAAACTTATGTACTTTGTTGAAAATAATCTGTTTTGGTAGAAAATTAATCTGCTTGGATGGAAATTTAACTATTTATTTGAAAAAATTTTCCGTAACATTAACCCTGTACGAGCTGGAAAAGTAGTTAGAGTTACGAAAAATTCCGTATTCATAGACAGAGCGTAAAAATTAATAACATCACATCCACTGCTTAAACTATTTAGTTGACAATTTTTGTAATTTGTTGAAAATTCGTCGTTTTTGATAGAAAATTAATTTTCTTGGCTGAAAATTCAACTATTTTGTTATAATTTATATATTTTGTTGAACATTCGTCCTTTATAGTAGAAGATTCTTCATCTTGGTTTGAAATTCAACTATTTTGTTTAAAATTTGTGTATTTTGTTCCAAATTTGTCCTTTCTAGTGAAAAATTATTCTTCTTGGTTCAAAATTTAACTATTCTATTAAAAATGTATGCTTTTCGTTGAAAATTCTTTTTTTATATAGAAAATTAATCTAATTGGTTAGAAACTCATCTTCGTGATTGAAAATTCAACTACTTTGTTAATAATTTATATATTTTGTTAGAAATTCGTCTTTTTTAGTGGAAAACTCTTCTTCTTGGTTCGAAATTCAACAACCTGGTTTAAAATTTGTCTATTTTGTTGAAAATTTGTTGTTTCTACTGGAAAATTATTCTCCTGGGTTCAAAATTCAACTATTTAATTAAAAATTGATGTATTTTGCTGAAAATTATTTTTTATATAAAATTAATCTCATTGGTTGAAAATTCATCTTTTTGTTTGACAATGCAACCGTTTGGTAAAAAAATAATTTCATTTGTTGTAAACTCAACTATTTTGTTGAAAAAATATAGAAACGAGAAAAAATATAAAGTAAAAATTATTCAACTAAGATTTGCACTAACATCGCTTCTATTGTTTAAACTATTTCGTTGAAAATGTATGTAATTTGTTGAAAATTCATCGTTTTTGACAGAAAATTAATCTTCTTGGTTGAAAATTCAACTATTCGGCTAAAAATTTATGTATTCTGTTAAAAATTGGACTTTTCTGGTGTAAAATTATTTTTCTTGGTTTAAGATTCAACTATTTGGTTCAAATTTATTTATTTTGTTGACAATTTATCTTTTTGTTAGAGAATTATTCTCCTTGATTTCAAATTCAACTATTGGATTAGAAATTTATGTATTTTATTGAAAATTAGTTTTTTTTTACAAAATTATTCTACTTAGTTGAAAATTCATCATTTTTGTCGGTTTAACTATTTGTTTGAAAAATAAGCTATTTTTTTTTAGTTCACCTCTTGGCTTGAAAATTCCACATTTTGGATGACATTTCTTCAATGACTCGAAAATTTTTCTGGGTAGGAAATTTGCCTATTTGCTTCAATTCAACTGTTTTTGATTTAAACTGAAAATATTTTCTGTATTAAAATATCAACCAATACTTTTTTGAGAATTTAGCTTTTTTATTGAAAATTAAAGAACTTGGTTGAACTATTTTGTTAATTTATGAGAAACAGTAAAATTCCTCCCCCCCCAAAAATCAGGTGACAAGAATTTTTGAAAATTCATTATAGAAAAAGTAATTAAAGGCCAATACCAATTTTTCTATAATATTTTTTCACAAGGGCAGTTATTGAAAGGCACGCCGCATTAACAAGCTCCCTAGTATCAGAAAAATATTTCAGAAAATACAAAAAAGAATAAAATACCAGAAAATTTTGAAACAAAATAAAAAATGTTAATGTAAAAAATTTCAGTGAAAAAATGCAAGGGAATATATAGAACTATTATTAGAGTTGATGCCCTTCCAATCGACCCGAACCTTTTTTTTGTAGGAAAGAAATTTGATCGAAAAAGTAAGTGCTTCGTGAGCGGAAGTCTAACACTATTTTCATATTTTCTTGGGAAATTTGAGAGCACCTTGAGCTTATGAAATGCCTTTCAGTGCGTGAACTTGAGTTCGGATGGTAAAATTACTTTTGCAATAACATCGTAACGCCGACGCTCCAGAGTCTATGTAAGTAAATGCGGTGCCAAACATTTCTAAACTATGGAGAAACTCACACACACATTTACATACTACAAATATATAGATATAAACAAAGCAAATATACACAACGAAAGATTATTACTACTGAGGTTATTATTTGCATAGTAACTGGTATTCCTTAGGATCGCCCACAAACGTTACAAATTTGAGGGGGGGGGAGTGACACCGAAAACTATATTTGGTAACAGATAAGGGGGGAGATGCTCCAGTGGAAGTAACGTTACAAACTTAGATAACGTTTAGTACGTTCCTTGATGATAAATTTTAATAAAGTTTGTCACTTTTGCGAAATATGTCCTCGATTTTTCGTTTGATTTTTTGGTTTGGTTGAAGTTTCTACTATTTGATTGAAAATTTATTAATTTGAATAATTTTTTCTGAAAAAAGATCTTTTTCTCCGCTGGGAATCGAACCACAGAACTGCTGATTCCCGGTCGGGTTCTTTCCGATTAAGCTACTAGAGAGATCGAGAGACGACACTTCTTTCAGAAATACACACATTATTTTGTTAGATGGTACAAATCAAATTTTTCAAGGAATCTGTATTATCATTAGAGAATAACAGAAAATATTTAACGTTTTTTCAGACTAGATGAAGCCATAAAAAAAAAAAATTTTAATAATTTTTTTTTTCTGAAAAAAAGATTTCATTTCGGCCCGCGAAAAAAATTATAATACAGATTCCTTGTAAAATTTGATTTTCACCATCTAGCATAATAATAGATGTATTTCTGGAAGAAGTTTCTTCTCTCGATCTCTCTAGTAGCTTAATGAGAAAACACCTAGCCGGAAATCAGTAGTTATGAGGTTCGATTCCCAGCGGAGCGAAAGGAGATCTTTTTTTCAGAAAAAAATTATTTAAAATAATTTTTCTTTCATGGTCTGAAAAGACGTTAGATATTTTTTGTTATTCCCTAATGATAATACAGATTCCTTGAAAAATTTATTAATTTGTTGCAAATGCAAGTATCCTTTTTTTAAACTCTTCTTTTTCGGTTAAAAATTCAACAACTTGGTTGAAAGTTACACTAGTATGTTAAAAAGTGAGTAAGTAACCAATTTTTTCTTATTTTCTTAAGTTTTTAAAAATTTTAGAAAATAAGAAGAATTTGGTTTTAAAGCCTAAATTCTTGAAGAATAATGACCTTTTTTAAGGTCGTTTAACAAGGTTTAATCAAACTTTGATTCGTATTTTAGTAAATTTATTTATGGTAATAATTTAAATTTTAATTAAATAATTTATTTCAAATTATAAATTCGCAGTTTATATAAAGTTTATTCATCTTTTTGTTTGAAGAGTCAGCTCTTCGGTGGAAAACTTAACTATTTCGGTGAAAATTCGTTTCTTTTTTACTTGGAAATTTCCTTTTTTTTAACTGAAAATTTAACTATTACATTCGTAGTTGAAAATTCATATCTTTTCATTAAAAATTCAAATGTTTGGTAAAAATTTTATCTTTTAGTTGGAAATTCATTTTTAGGGTGGAAAATTTAACCAGTTTTTTCAACTGAAAATAGAAATATTCCATTTTTTGTTGAAAATTCATGTTTTTGATAGAAAACTGATATTTTTTATTTAAAAATGTAACTACCTGCTCAAAAATGCATGTATTTTGTTGAACAGTTTTGTAGAAAAATTGTCTTTTTGGCTCAAAAATCCAACAATTTGGTAGAAAAATAAAGTGAACTTTTGAAAATTAACTATTTAGTAAAAACTACTCATTTTCGGGTTATGAATTTAATTTTTTAAATAGAAAATACGTATTTTTGTTTAAAAATTCATATTTTATCGGCTGGAAAATTTAACTGTCTTGTGGAAAATTCACGTGTTTTTGTTCAAAACTCGTCTTCTTGAGAATGAAATTAATATTTTCATTTGAAAAACCATCATTTTGGTTAACGATTCAAATTTTAAGTTAAAATTTTGTTTTTGGTTAGAAAATTATATTGTTCATTGAAAAGTCGAACTTTTTGATTGAAAATGCATCTATCTTGATTAAAAATTACATTTTTGGTGAAAATTCATCTTGGTAGGTTTGAAATTCAACTATTTTTTTGAGTCATCTTTTTTATTCAAAAATTTGACCCAAAAAAATTAATTCCTGTTTAAAATGCATATTTGGGTGCTGAAAAGTCAAGTGAGGTATTTTTTGTACGAACATCCAAATATTTTTCATTGAAGAAACAAAATTTTATCTGAATTGTTGAATCTTCATGCCAAAAGACGAATTTTCTCTACAAAAATTTAATTTATAAACAAAAAATATAACTTCAGCAAAAAATTATTTTTCCACAAAACTGATGCATTTTTACCCAACAAAAATGAAACTTCAAACTAAGAAAATTATTTCTTTTACTAAAAAAGGAGAATTTTCAATTCAAAAAGATCAATTTAAAAAAACTGGAAAAGTTACATGTTCAGTTAAAAAAAATTAATTAAAAAAAAAGACTTTTCCACTAAACAGTAAAATTTTTAAACAAAGACATAAACCTTCAATCAAAAAAATGAATTTTCAATAATGTACTTTAACTTTTACCCAATTAGCTGAATTTTCAGTTTAAAAAGATTAATTTTCAACAGAATAGTTAAAGTTTCAACCAAAGAGATGAATTTTCCACTAAAAATATAACTCTTAAAAAAATTATTTCTTAACAAAGTGATTAAAAAAATCTTTCAAATAAAATAGTCGAATACTCAAGCGAAGAAGAATAATTTTCAACCAAAAAGTTGCACTCTCCTAAAAAAAATAAATTTCTACCAAAGCGGACAAAATTTTAAATCAAGAAGATAAATTAAAAAAAGTAGTTGAATTTTATGTTAAAAAAAGTTTTAGTTGACTTTTCACGATCAAAATATGAATTTTTAACTAAGAAATGAGTTTCTACGAAAAAAAAAGAATTTTCTATCCAAAAAGACGAATTTTTACCTAAAAAGAATGACTTTTTAACCAAATTGTTGAATTCTCTACCCAACAGTTCCGTTTTGATGCAAAGAATATTAAATTTCTCTCAGAACCTCGGAATTTTTATTTAAACAGAAAACAACTTTTTTTTAAATAGTAGAATTTTCATCCGGAAAAGATTCCAGTTGACTCTTTAAGATCAAGATATCAATTTTTTAACAAAAAATAAGTTTCTACGAAGAAAATTGAATTTTTCATAAGAAAAAAAAAACGAATTTTTTCAACCAAAAGTGATGAATTTTTAACGAAATAGTTGATTTCTCTACCGAAAAGTGGAATTTTTATTCAAGAAAGATTAAATTTGTACTAAAACAGATGCAATTTTAATTTAAAAAAAGGACAAAAATTTTTTTCTCAAGTTGAACTTTCATCCAGAAGAGCTTTCAGTTCATTCTTTAACACCAAAATATAAATTTTAAACGAAATGTAAATTTTCTAAAAAATAGTTAAATTTTTAACAAAACAGTAGAATTTTCAACTAAAAGTATGACTTTTTAAAAAAATAGTTTTATTTTCAACCAAACAGTTGCATTTTTATTCAAGAAAGATTTAATATTTCTTTTAAAACAGATGAAATAAAAAAAAAAACTTCAAAACAATAGTTAAATTTTCCAAAAGCAAAATAAGAATTGTAAACTATAAGTTAATTTTCTGCTAAATTTTCGAATTTTTAATGAAAAAGTATGACTTTTTAAAAATGAAAATTCTACTAAAACAGGTGAATTTCCAAATCAAAAAGACAAATTTTCAAAAAAAAGAGTTGAATTTTCATCTAAAAGGATTTCAATAGACTTTTCTGCAGGAAAATACAAATCTTAAACAAAAAAGTTAATTTTCTAAGGAATAGTCGAATTTTCAACAAAACAGTTGCATTTTTTCCAAGAAAGATGCAATATTTCTTTTAAAAAAAGATTAACTTTTAAATTGAAGAGCAAAATTTTCAAAAAAAAATTTTTTTTTCCAAAGAAATATTTCAGTTGACTTATCAGCAACAAAATATGAATTTTGAACAAAAGGTTAATATTGAACGGAAAGAGTTGAATTTTTAATCCAAGAAGACGAATTTTTTAGTTGAATTTGCAAAAAAAATGATGTCTTCTTAAGAAAATCCTTGAATATTCAAATAAATAATAAAACTTATAACTAAAAAGATAATCATCAGGAGAAAGTTTTTGCAAATTTCCAAAAATTACGTATATATAATTTTTACTAAATACCACTATACGAGTACTAAGATGTACGTTGTTGTAT
>CAKNXH010001544.1:294261-315529 GCA_932178445.1 Andricus quercusramuli | reverse complement strand
ATCTTCTAAATTCCGAGCTTAATTCCTTAAATTCCCTTAATGCTATAAATTTTCTGAAATTATATGAATTTCCTGAGTGTTGTGAAATCCTGGACATTCTCTGAATTCCCTGGATCCTTTAATTCCGTAAATATTCTGGATTCCTTGAATTTTTGAAATTCTCTGCATTCCATGACTTCCCTGAAATTCAGCGTAGTTTTTCGACATTGTGTAATACTTGAAATTCCTAGAATTTTCAGTATAACCTGCATTCTGTGAACTCTGTTTCGAGTCCTTCAATTTCATGACTGTATTGAATTCCTTTAATGCTCTGGAATCCCTGCAATTCTATAAGTTCCCTGAATTCCTTCAATATTCTGAATTTCGTGAATTCTCTACATTTTCTAAATGCTCTGAAATCGCTGAGAATCTTTGAATTTACTCAAATTTTGGTTTTTTCTTAAATATTTTAAATTCCCTGAATTCTCGAAATCTGTGAAAATCTAAATTTCTTAAATTTTCAAAAGCTCTCGATTTTTCTGAATTCCCTTAAATCCTTGCATATTCTGACTTTTTTGAATTCTTTGAATGTTTTGAATTTCTAAAATTCTTTGAATTCTCTGCATTTCTTGAATTGCCCAATGATCGAAAATACCTGACATTTTCTGAATTTCTCAATATCCTTAAATATTTAACTTTTCTGAATTCCTGGAATATTCGAAATTTCCTGAATTCTTGAAATATTATGAATTTCTGAAATTTCTCGAATATTTTGAATTCTTCTAATCTGCTAATCAGCACACTTTATTGTCTACCTGTCCCATGACCGTACATTTTACGGTTTACAGATTTGGACAAATAGGAGACTGCCAATAACGCACCGTTTTAAGAAAAAACAAAAAACAATTTATACAAGAGAAGACATTCGTATTGGCTGGCTTCTACTCCGCACTTCGCTAATATGCACCATGGGATAGGGCGGTTTCGAAATATGCAGATTACAAATTAGCGGACTAGAAACATTTTTCTTGTGCTATTCATTAGGAAAAGGAATCAAGAAAAAAGAAAGAAAGAAAAGTTTATGTCCCTAATTTAGAAGAAATTAGATCAACTATATCCAAGCTTTGGTATTAAAAAGCATCTTTCTTCAAATCTACTCAAATAATATTAAGTATTTAACTTGAATATAAAATAAAATACAGAATTTTGATTTTATTAAATCTTTCAGAAAAAATAATAAATTACAGCCACACACGTTTTTATTTTTTGCAATGAACTAAAAGAGATTATATGAATTTTGGTATATACATATTCCTGCTGAACACGAATACTAATTAAAACATTGTTTTTCACAAGTATCAGTTTTAAAAAAATTGAGCTGAAGGCAGTAATAAAATATCCTATTTAGACAATATTAGGAAAATCGAAGTCCCTTCGTCATCTCGAAATTCGGTATAAGTAGTAAAATATTTTTTATAAACTTGGCTAGTCATCCCGAATTTTTGGAACGACTAGTCCATGCCCTTTTCCAACTATCCCAATATTTCAGGACGACTAGACACAGTCTGAAAAATATTTATTATATCGGTTTATTTATTATATCTCTTCAAAATCAATAATTATATTGACAACAGAAGCGAACAGTTCCTAAATTATTATTTTTCATTTAAAAAGATAATAAAAATTATTGTAGGATGACCACATAGATTATAACCTGCATATCGAAAAAGTAAACCGAACTTCTTCGCCATTTTTTTTAGAAAACATTGCGTCAATAAATTTAGTACATAAAATTTATAATTGTTCACGAAATTATTTTATTTTTGTATAGTTTCGCAAAAACTGCAAATTTTTGTGTGTTGGTTAGCTTACCCATCCAGCTTTAAAATTCGTCTTATAACACCTCACATTTAGTTTTTTGCACAAATTGTTTACAAAAACATAGTAATATTCTACTTTATTATATCAGTACTTACCCCAGACTGATTTCCGTCGTTATTACTCATTTTGAACAATATTTTAACCACCAAATTCCATTTTCACTTATCACTTTTCAAATATTTGAAAACATCACGAACGCAGGCGCTACACTATTCCCTAGTCCCTGCACGGCTTGAACGTATCTCTTTCAGAAAACTTTTTAGAAAATTCCCTGCAATCATCCGATTGGTCGAAAAACCTACTCCGCAAATCTGCTACTCTGCTAATATGTATCCATGGGACTGCGCCCTGATACCTTATAAACTACACTTTAAGTCTTAGGCATTTCATAAAATTGTTTTGAATTTCTTTGAATTTTCTGAAATTTAGCCCAAATTCAATGAATTCAATAAATTTGGTAAATATTCGTGAATTTTTTTCAATTCCCTTGAATTTCTTTAATTCACCTTGAATTTTTACGAATTCCATCAAATTCTTCTTGCCCTTAAATTTCTCTAAATTCCCTCAAAGTTTATTTTATTCGTTGTTTTTTTTTAATTCACTTAAATTCTTTTAAATTCGCCATGGATTCTGTTTCCTCCGATTTTATATAATTCTGTGGGAATTTTTTTTATATTCGAACGTGTTTTCCGATCATATTCTTTCTAATTTTCATTAATTTTATCAAATCCTCTTAAATTTATCTGAACTTTTCCAATTTTACTGAAATCACTCGAATCGTTTGGATTAAAAAAAAATCAACTCATTTGTATTCATTTGGAATTTACTCTGAGTTCAGATTAATTTATCCTTAGTTCTGTAAAACAATTGAATTGAACAAATTTCAATTTTTTGGATTTGTAAACATTTTTTAACTCTCGCTGAATTATTTTGAATTCCCTTGAATTCTTCTAAGTTTGCTCAATTCTACTCAATTAAATAAATTTGAAAAAAAATTTTTTTTAAATTCAACCCAAAGTCTTCGAATGTGGACTTTGAAGAGTTACAACTAGAAATTCTTTAATTTTGAAAATATGGAAATAGGAATTATTAACTTCACAACATTTATATTTTAAAGGTAGGTCTGTAATTTTTATGTCTTTTTTTTTAATATGTTATTCAATTTTGAAGATTTACCATTAAGAATTCTTCATTTTGAACGATTTTCAATTGACAGTTCGACCATTTTTAAGATTTTCAATTAAATATTTATTCTTTTGGAATGTCTATAATTTGAAATGAAATAATTTGTAACGATCAAAAGTCCAAACTTTTCAAATGTGAATCTTACAAAATAAAAAAATTTCAAATGTAAATTATCAGAATCACAGAATTTTTAATTGTAAATTTCTAAAATTAAATACTCTTCAGTTTTGAATATTTACAGTACAAAGTTTCGAAATTGTTTTAAAATTCTTGAATTTCGAAAACACGGAAATAAAAATTAGTTAATTTCTAAGCTTTATATTTTAAAGGTAAGTATGTAATTTTGAATGGTTTTTTGGAAATTGATCTTAATTTGGACGATAAATATATAAAAATTGTTCCAATTCTAAGATTTACAATTCAAGATTTATTAATTTGGAATTTTTATAGTGAAAAATAACATAATCCAGGGCTTGGAACTGGTTACTTTTTAGTAACTTAGTTAATTTTTTGAGCAGAGGTTACTAAAAAGTTACTTATTTTATGAATTTTTTATGAATCCTGATAAAAATCGCAATTTGGCTAGAATTGCTAGTTTTTGAATAAAAATTTAATCTTTTTTGTTGAAATTTTAGATAAAGTTTCGTATTTTTCGGTCGAAAATTAATCTGCTTGATTAAAAATCACCCTTTTGTTTTAAAATATATAATTTTGTCTGAAAGTTCACCTTCTTGGTTAGGACTTTACCTATTTTGTTGAAAATTCTTTTTTTCCAGTTGAAGATTACCCTGTTTCCGTAGAAAATTCAACTATTTGGTTGACAGATAATTTTTCTGGCAAAAATCCATTTTTTTAAAGTTATTTTTTGTTGTTGGAAGCGATTTTTCAAACTGAAAATTTAACTTATTCCAATTGAAAATTCTATGGCTGTAGTTGAAAATTCACCTGTTTGCTAAACATAAATTTTTTTAACTTGAAATTGAATTCATCAAGTTTAATCTTCAAATTGAAGTTGAAAATTAAGTTTAAAGTAAAATATAATATATATTTACTAGTTGAAAATTCCACTGTTTTGTAAAAATTGTTCTTTTTGCCTCGAAAGGTTGAAATTTGGTTGAAAAATAACATATTTTGTTGAAAAATCGTCTTTTTCAAATGAATTCTACTGCTTTTTATATGAAATTAAAATATTTTTTGTATCAACTATTACATTTTTTCTTAACAATTCATCTTTTTTAGTCAGAAAAAATGAACCATTTTGTTAAAAGTTGAACTACTTTCTTAAAAATACATTTTTTTGTTGAAGATTCATAATTTTGGTAGAAGCTTCTTGTTTAAAAATTATTATAAAAAAATTCGAGTATTTCAGTTGAATATTTATCATTTTAGTTGAAAATTCATCTTTTAGGTTGGAGATAAAATTACTTGATTGAAAGTTGAACTCTTTTGTTACAACTTTTTTTTGTTGAAGATTAGTCGTTTTAATTAAAAATTAATTTCTTTGGTTGAAAAATGAGCTGCTTCATTGTCGAATATTCCATAATTTTAGTTAAAAATTTATCCCTTTGGTTGAAAATTCATTTTTGACTAAAAATTCAATTATTCAATTTTTGGTTGAAAAATTATCTTTTTTAGTTGAAAATTCGTCTTTTTTGGTAAGAATTAGTCTTCTTGGTTGAAAATTCATCTTTTTGGTCAAAAATTCAATTACTCTAATTACAGATTTATCATTTCATTTAAAAATTCATCTTTCTGATGTAAAATTCAACTATTCTAGTTGAATATTCACAATTTTATTTTAAAATTCATTAGTTTTTTTTGAAGATGTAACTATTTTTTTTGAGCTAGTTTTTTTTTTAAAGTAAATTTTTTACTAAAAATTCAACTTATTCCAATTGAAAATTCTATACTTGTAGTTGAAAATTCATCTGTTGATTAGGTTCAATATTAAATCCATATTTACTGTTTAAAAATTCAACTGTTCTGTAGAAATTATTCTTTTTGGCTTAAAAACTCAACAATATGGTTGAAAAATAACCCATTTTTTTTTAAATTGTCTTTTTAAATGAATACTACTGTTTTTTATATTAAATTAACTTTTTTTTTGTTATTGTATAAACTATTACATTTTTCGTTAAAAATTCATATTTTTTAGTCAGAAAAAATCAACTGTTTTGTTAAAAGTTGAACTACTTTCTGAAGCATACATTTTTTGGTTGAAGATTCATAATTTTGGTGGAAACTTCGTCTTTTTTGTTAAAAAATTTTTCTTTTTGGTTACTTTTTCTCTAGAATATTGTAAATATTCGGTTATATTCTTGAGAGAAGTATGGTTACTATTTTACTATTTTTTGAAAATTGAGCAATTCCGAGCTCTGCACAATTTTGAACATTTTTTTGGAACAGGTCGAATTTAATTGAATTTCGAAGATTTTCAATTAGAAATCCTTTAATTTTGAAGATTTTAAATTGAAGACTATACAATATTTAATGATAATATTTATTATTATTTAATTTTCAATTAATATTTAATACTTGATTTGATCTTTTAGCTTTAAAAAAGTGTAATAAAAATTGCTAAATTTTGATTTGATTTTGATTTTAAATATTTAAAACTTGTAAGATTCTTGAAAAAAATTTATCTTCAAAAACTATGGATATCTTCGGTGCTTTCGTTCTAAATTTTTATAAAAATCTATTCAAATTCTCGGAATTACCCGTTTTTGAGTAGTCTGTATCAAGCATAACATTTTTTCTAATAAAATAAAATAAAGGACCTATTAGGTTTTAGTAGAATTTGTGGACAGCTTAGGTATTTCATGAATTTGCAATAAAGTCTTCCACGCTGAATATCATGCGGCAGATGCTGGGTTCTAGAAGACAGTCTTAGGTCAAAAACGTTGATGGTCTAACAGAATAACATCTACAGTGCTTGCTACAAAAATGCAAATTGAAATTTTTCTTGCAGGAGAAGAAAGCACGCTATGCTTGCAGGAAAATGTATATGTATATTTAATTCAGAAGGATGAATTTATAATTTTATAAAAGGAATTCCCAACATCGCTTGCATAGTGTTTTCACAAAAGTGTCTCTTTACACAATTTTATCTAACTTCAACATATTTTCATCTTAAAAAAAAAAAAAAATTCAGGGTGGCCAAAAAACTTGATTTTCTAAATTCCCTTACTAATTTATCATTTTCCCTAAATATTAATATTTAAATGCATTTTACAATTTAACAGGGTTGACAATTTTTTTCAAAACTTATAAAATCAATAATCAATGTTGAAAAAATATTGATTTTAGACCAGGTGAACAAAATAAAAAATTAGCATCATATTATTTAATAAATTTTGCTGGTCAAAAAATCATGACATCAATAAAATATGTATATATATTTTAAAACCAAAATTTTACTATAGTAAGATTTTTAATATAGAATCTTTTATAAATGGAATAAAACAATTTTAAATTTAAATTTACAAATTTCTTATTTATTATTCTCAGAGCTGCCCAAGGCTTAATTTACTTCAAAAAAGTTAGAAAGTGAACTATTTATACAAAAAAAAATGACCAAAAGTGATTAATTTCTAACTTCAAAATTGTGCATTAATAATGTGACTAACTGTCTTTTGAACTCAAAAGAATTCAAAAGTATTCGATGACATTTATAAGGATCGAAGGAGAATTTTTTACGAATTTAGTATAAATTCATGAGACTTCAAAACAATGTATGTTAAATGTAAAAAATGCCCATAAACTGAACAAAATTTTTGATCCAAAAAATTCCATTGTTTTCAGTGGAATTTGAATGAATTTAGAGAAATGTAAGTTAAATAAGAATTGGATGAAATTTACGAAAATTCACAGTGAACTAAAAAAATTCAAATGGATTGAAAATCATTCGAAATTATGAAAAATGTATTGAATTCAGTAAGTTTGAAATCAGTTAAGAAAAATTTAAGGGAATTCAGAAAGATTTGATGAAATTCCTAAGAATTCAGTGTAAACTTTTATAAATTCAAGTGAATGACAATATTCAAGAGAATCCGAAAGAATTCAAGATGAGTTAATAATAATTCAGAGTGAATTCCAAAATAATTCAAATTACTGAAAAATTTTTTTTTTAATATCTGGAAGTCTTTAAAATTCTCGGAAATCTTATGAAATTCGTTTGAATCTTTTAGGATACCATTAAATATTGCAAAGCTTTTAGAATCCCTTCTTTTGAAATCCCTTATATCTTTTTTAATCTCTTGAAAATACCTTGGAATCTTTTCAAATCTCCTAAAATAATTTAAATTTAAAAACCTATTAAATAATCAAAATCAATTAAAAACTCCTTGGAATCTTTTAAAATGCACTAAAATATTGTAAATCGTTCATTTTTTAAATTTACTGAACGTTTCTAAAGTTCCTGAAAATTACTTGTTATTTTCAAAAATGCCCTAAAATCTTAAAAATCCTTTGAAATCACTTTAAATTAATAAATCTATTAGAAAGATTCTAAGATGTTTGAAATCCTATAAAATCTTTGAAATCCCTTCACATTTTTGGAAGCTCTTAAAAATTCCTTGAAATTTTGTTAAATACGATGAAATTTTGAAAATACCTTTAAATCCCTTCAAATTACTTAAATTACATCAAATCTGATGCTCTTTCCTGAAATCCCGGGAAATCTATTAAAATACCCTGAGAGCATTTAAAATCCCTCACAATAATTGAAATCCTCGTAAATCTGATAAAATCCCTTGGAATTGTTGAACTTCTTGAGAAAACACTAAAATATTTCAAATCCTTCGAAATATTGGAATATTTTTCTTTCGAAACATTTCTTGTATATCTTAAAATATTTCATATCCTTTAAAACGCTTTGAAATTTGTTAAAGCACTTAGAAAATTTCTTGGAAAGATATTTCAAATCCTGTAAGAACTTTGGAAATAACTTCAAACTTTTTAAAGCTCTTGACAATTCGTTGGAATTTTTCAAAATATCCCAAAATCTTTCTGACTCTTAGAAACCTATTCAGTATATTTGAATCAAAATAAAAATTGCTTTGCAATTTCTAAAAATTAAAATCTTTTAAAATCCCTTGAAATTCTTCAATGGTCTCGAAAATTGCTTGAAATTTTTCAAAATACCCAAAAATCTTCAAAATCCTTTAAAATTACTTAATTTTGTTGAAATCTATTAAAAATACTCTGAAATATGTAAAAACCTGTAAATACTTTTGAAATCCAAATTTTTGTGAAAAATTCTTTGAAATCTATTAAAATAAAAATAAAATCCTGTGAAGTTACATAAAATTTGATCGTATTTCCATAAATCCTGGAAAATGTATTAAAATACCTTGATAGCTTTCAAAATATCTTGCAATCTTCGAAACAATCGGAAATTTTATAAAATTCCTGTGCAAATTTTTAAATATTCTAAACTCTTTTGAAGTTCCTTGTAAAAATTTTGAAAATGCTTTGAATTTTTCTCAAGATGATAAAAATTACTTAGAATTTTTTAAGAGACCCTAAAATCTTTAAAATCCTTTGTGCTCCCTTCAAGTTATGTGAATATATTCTTAATTTCTTGGAATCTTTCAAAATACCCTAAAATCTTTGAAATTCCTTCAAAAACTCCATTGAAATCTGTTTGAAATTTCAGGAATCTTTTAAAATATCCTGAAATATTTAAAAACAACTGAAGAAAATTTAGAAATAGGTATAGACCTGAATACAATAGTGGTTAACTCTTGAGTTAATTCATCGAAAAAAGTGCCTAGAGTTATCTTTTCATTTTACGAAGTTTTAATACTGACTTTATTCTCAAAAAGTCACTAAAAAGTGACTTGGGAGAAAAAGTGACTAAAAGTGACCATGTGGCAGCCTTTATCATTACTGACAGTTACTCAAATTGCTTCTTATAGAAATTCCTTCATTTTTTGCCATTTATTTTTGAAAAAACCGGATTTTTTCCTGATTTCCAGATTTTCCCTATCCTGCGGCCACCCTGAACACTTGTGAAAAGTCTACTCAAGCATTATTATTATCACTATTATTAGCAAAAAAATGAGGAAGCTAGTTCTAGGTTTTAGCCTCGTAGATTTTAGAATTATTCTAGAAGTCCTGTGTTTTTAATTAAATAACACGTTCGTTTTTCAACAATGCTCCGACCCAGGTCGCTGATCAATCTCTCTAGCAAGCACCCCAGGTGAAGAGATTCACAAAATCACCATCTAAAGCTCCGTACGCAGGCCCATTGTTATCCAAGGTCTCTCGTTTCAAGCGTCTTTCGCTTCACTAACACTCTTCATCATGCATTCATCACAAACTATTTGTCGTCAACATTTCCTGTCCTAGCATACTTCTTCATAGCTTCCTTCACGTCCATACATTTTCCAGCGCAAGCTCTTGAGTTTCTGTGGCTTTTTATATCTTCTCGATTCAGGGCCTCATTCGAACATTCTGACCATTCTTTCTTTGGTCTGCCACTGGGTACGCCACCATTTACTTTACCTAAATATACATGTTTCATCAGTCGTTCATCTTTCATTCTCTCAACATGCCGAAATCATCTCAACAAATTTCTTTCACTCTTTTTAAACAGTGTTTTCCCTACATCACATCCTTTGAAGATCCTCTTATTACTGGAATTGTCCATTAGCGTTTTACCGCATACATTGCACAGGATTTGCATTGAAAAAGCGTAGATTTTACTCTCACACTTTTCTTGTAAAGTCTAGGTTTCGCTACCGTACAGCACAGTAAGTGCAAGTCTATCTATTAAAAATACCAATTTGAGTAGAAAAACACTAATGTGATCCAAAATTGTTCAAAGATTATGAATCTTGTACTAACTTTAATTAATCTTCACGTCTATCCTTTGATCGTCTGAGGCAATATTGCATACTGTTTCCTCGCCCTTTACTTCAAACACCATACATTTTGTTTTATTCACGTTAATTTCAAGTGCCGTGTTCTTCCTGTTATTACTCAGTTTGCTCAGCATTTTCTGTAAGCTTTCAATCAACTCTGCCATAAGCACATCATCTGCAAACGCTAACCCACGTACCTTTACTTTCCCGAGATCCACACCTTCTTCGTCGAATAAAGCCATTCGTAGACTCACACTCATACCAGCTTTGATTTCAAGCATTTATTTACTAATTCTCTTTAAAAATGTATGATAAAAAAAGTAATTTCTGTTGTTTAGAAATCAAAAAAATCATGTTGAAAGGGAAAAAGTTATTGAACATTAGGGTGGTCCAAAAATGCATTGGAAAAATTTTTATTTGAATTTTTATCGGACCCCCCCCCCCCAAATTTGTTCGAATCCACCCACAAATAAATCCATTTTTTTGTTTTGAACAAAAATGATATTTAGGGGTGGCGCAAGCCCCATGAAGTTTAACATGTACTTCCCATAAGAAAAAAAGACGTTTTTGTAAATATTATTCAGAATCCTCAATATTATCTCAATCGAGTTGAAACTCTACATTTCTCTTCACAATTAGCCATAGAATACGAATAAAATGTCACTTTTCAAAAACCAACACCATAAGTCTGTTTTATAGGGTCCCAAAGAAACCCCATAAGTGAAAAAATGGGTTTTGCGAGTTTTTGGCGCTAATTATGATCTTTTTGCGGTTTTTTGAATAAGAATTGTTTCTAATACATAAAATATGACTTTATACTGAAAATTAGATATCTCAATGAATTGTTTAAACAATTTATTACTGTTTTCAGCAATTTTCTCATAGAATGGAGCTAAAAAGACGCGGTTTTTTCACAAATTTTCCATTTTTTGTCCAATTTTTAATTAGAGAGAAGTGATAATTCATCAATGTTAACAATAGTGATTGTTTAAACAATTTATTTTAATTATTCATAATATTATATTTGAATAATGCTAGAAAGATGCGGATTTTTTTTTAATTTCTGTCTTTTTGTCCAATTTTCATCTGTAGTGAAGTGATACTAAATTCAAGTTAACAAAATAATTGTTTAAGCAATGTATTATAATTATTATTAATATTATATTTGAATAATGCTGGAAAGATGCGTTTTTTTTGTTGAAACTACTGGCTTTTTGTTCAATTTTCATTTGGAGTGAAGTAATAATGAATTCAAGTTAACAAAATAATTATTTAAACAATTTATTATCATTCTTGATAATATTCTCTGCGGTTTTTTCTGAAATTTTCTACTGATTGTTTATTTTTTATTGGGCGTGGCTTGATAATTAATTAGATTTAGCAAAAATAATTGTTTAAAGAAATTTTCATTGTTTATGACTATCTTCATCTATATCGATTGCGCCTGATACTGCGGTTTTTGGAAATTTTTACCTTTCTGTCCTTTTTTCACTTAGTGAGGTAATAATTAATGGGAGTTAACAGAAAAGTTGTTTAAACAATTTAATATTGTTTATAACTATATTTTCTCAGATAAGTGCTAGAAAGTGGCGGTTTTTTCTAAAATCTTTCACTTTGCATCGCCTTTTTATTTATTTTAAAGAAGAAAAGCTATTTTACACAAGAGGCAAAAACAAAGAATTTCAAATATCTGTTGTACTTCAGGAAAATATATATTCACGAGGAGGAAAGAGATTATTTAAAATATAGTTTTCTGTAATGTTTATTTATTAATTGTTAGTAATTAAGCAGGCGAAACAAAGCGAAAGATTTTGGAAAAAACCGCCACTTTCCAGCACTTATATAAGAAAAGATAGTTATAAAGAATATTAAATTGTTTGAAAATTTTTTTTGTTAACTTTATTTAATTATTACCTCACTAAGTGAAAAAAGGACCGAAAGGTAAAAATTGCCCAAAAACCGCAAATATCCGGCGCAATCGATATAGATGAACATAGTCATAAACAATAATAATTTGTTTAAACAATTATGTTTGCTGAATCTGATCAATTATTAAGTCACACCTAATAAAAAGTAAAAAAAAACAGTTTGAAAATTTCTGGAAAAACCACAATATTCTACCAATTAAGCAAATACAATATTATTAACAACGATAATAAATTGTGTAAACAATTATTTTGTTAACTTCAATTCAATATCACTTCACCCCGAATGAAAATTGGACAAAAAGCCAGAAATTGAAGAAAAAACGCATCTTTCTAGCATAATCCAAATATAATATTATTAATAATTCTAATAAATTGTTTAAACAATTATTTTATTAACTTAAATTCATTATTACTTCACTCCAAATGAAAATTGGACAAAAAGCCAGAAATTTCAACAAAAAAACCGCATCTTTCTAGCATTATTTAAATATAATATTATTAATAATTATAATAAATTGTTTAAACAATTATTTTGTCAACTTGAAGTTAGTATCACTTCACTACAGATGAAAATTGGACAAAAAGACAGAAATTTAAAAAAAATCCGCATCTTTCTAGCATTATTCAAATATAATGTTATTGATAATGATAATAAATTGTTTAAACAATTATTTTGTTAACTTGAATTTATTATTACTTCACTACATATGAAAATTGGACAAAAAGCCAGAAATTTAAAAAAAAATCCGCATCTTTCTAGCATTATTCAAATATAATATTATTAATAATTATGATAAATTGTTAAAGCAATCACTATTGTTAACATTTATGAACCATCACTTCCCTCTTACTGAAAATTCGACAACCAATTGAAAATTTGTGAAAAAACCGCGTCTTTCTAACTCCATTCTGTGAGAAAATTGCTAAAAACAATAATAAATTGTTTAAACAATTCGTGAAAATATCTCATTTTCAAAAGTGATTCATTTTCAAAGTGATAAAGTCATATTTTATGTATTAGAAACAATTCGCATTAAAAAAACCGCAAAAAAATCATAATTAGCGCCAAAAACTCGGAAAACCCATTTTTTCACTTATGGGGTTTCTTTGGGACCCTATAAAACAGACTTATGGTGTTGGTTTTTGAAAAGTGATATTTTATTCATATTCTATGGCTAATTTTGAAGAGAAATGTTGAGTTTCAACTCGATTGAGATAATATTCAGGATTCTGAATAAGATTTACAAAAACGTCTTTTTTTCTTATGGGAAATACATGTTAAACTTCATGGGGCTTGCGCCACCTCTAAATATCATTTTTTTTCAAAACAAAAAAAATGGATTAATTTTTGGGTGGATTCGAACAAATTTGGGGGGTGTCCCCATAAAAATTCAAAGAAAATTTTTCTGCACCACCCTATTGGACATAATATCAATTGATTGTAACAATTTAAAATACCCGGGACCATGAAGCAACATTTGCTCTAGATACTACATTGAGCACACATGCTGAAACTGCGTTATTGTCGTGAAACATAAAAGACAACGACATCCAATATTGGCCAAAACCACAGGATCAGTCACTCGTGACTGGTGAGATCGAATTTCAACGCCTCACGCCTGAGTTGATCGACTTTCGCACTGTCAGTTTGCACTTCGCTTTCGCGTCATTTTTGTCACTTTTAGCTTTTTCTGATATTAAAAATGCATCGAATCGGTGCCAATCAAAAACCGTGACAAGTAGAAAGCAGCGTTTAAAAAGGGAGAAAAAAACAGACCATAGAATTTGGAAATACGAGTTTACAGAATAATTATTGAATGAATCCTGAAAGCACATTCAATCCTATCAATCATACCACACAAAATCACAAATTTGAAATCAGAAGTTCAGGTCACGGGGTCATTTTATGGAATCTGTGTTTGAAAGCTGATTTGCATTTCGTAAAATGTAATTGAAGGTATTTCCAGAACAGATGAGGCTATTCAATCATTTTATAGGAAGTTTTATTTGTTTTGTATAATAAAATATTAATAAAGCTAGTTTTTTGTAGAAATTATTTTAATCAAGATCACGATTAGAATCTTCTTTGAATAAAATTAATTTATGGGCACCATATTGAATTCACTATTCAATTCTGTCACAGGATCTTATTATTGAAAATTATTCTCTCATACGTAACAAGACCGAATAATTGAATTTTCAGCCAAAAAGATCAATTTTCTACAAAGAAGACTAATTTTCTCCTAAAAATGTGAATTCTTAACAAAATAAATAAGTTTAAACCAACTAATTGAATTTTCAATCAAGAAGATTAATGTTCTACAAAATAGCTGCATTTTTCTACAAAAGACTCAAATTTTTGACCTGAAAATATAAATTTTTGACAAAAAAGTTCATTTTCAACCAAATAGTGTAATTTCAAACTAAAAAATATTAATTTTCGATCAATAATCGCATATTCAAACTATTACATACAAAAATTTTCAACAACAAAAAAAACTAATTTTCAACAACAAAAAAACTAATTTTTAACACAAAAAATTAAATTTGTTACCAAAGAGATGAATGTTGAACTAACCGAACGAATTTTTAACAAATTAGTTTAATTTTCAACTATATCGTTGAATTTTCCGCTTATAACTATCAATTTTTAAATAAAAAATAAATAGTTAAATTTTCAAGAAAAAAAATTATTTTCCAACAAAAAAAAAGAGTTTCCAAAAAAAATCTTTAAATCTTTAACCAATAAAATGAATTTTTCCAAAAAAGTTCACTTTTTAACTAAATAATTAAATTTTCAGCCAAACAGATTAATTTTCAAACCAAAAAGACGAATTTTCCAAAATAGTTGAATTCATGATCATGATAGTTGATAGTTGAACTTTCTAACAAAATAATACAGTTGTTTACCAAAAAAGATAAATTTTTGACAAAAGAGTTGAATTTTCAACAAAAGACTTGATTCGCAGCCAGAAAATATAAATTATTAATAAAAAAGTTCATTTTTAAACAAATAGTTTAAATTTTCAACTGAAACCTATTAATTTTTAATCAATAATGGCATATTCAGATTATTAGATCAAGAAATTAATTTCCAACAACAAAAAATTAATTTGAAAAAAATTACATTTTCAACCAAAGAGATGAATCTTAAACTAATAAAACGAATTTTCAACGAATTACATAGTTTTATTTTCAACTATATATTTAAATTTTCCACTCAAAAAAGACGAATTCGCATTTAAAGAGTTCATTTTTAACCAAAAAGTTGCATTTTCAAAATAAAAACTATGCAAACTTCAAAATAAAAACAATTAAATGGAATTTAAAGGTAAGAGCTCAACTTCCAGCCACGTAGTTCAATTTTCAACCAAAAAGTCGAATTTTCAAGAAAATTGTAAATGTAAAACAGTTAAATTTATGATACAGGATTATGAATTTCCAAACAAAAAGTGGGTTTTCAACAAAATAGTTGCACTTTCTATCAAAATAATACAATTGTTTATCAATAATGGCATATTCAAACTATTAGATCAAGAAATTAATTTCCAACCAAATAAAAACTAATTTTCAACAAAAAAGTTACATTTTCAACCAACGTGATAAATTTTTAAATAACTAAATGAATTTCTAACAAATTAGTTCAATTTAAAAATAAATGTTTCAATTTTCCGCTTAAAACTATCAATTTCAACCAAAAAAGAATTAGTAAAATTTGCAGGGAAAACAATTTAAAAAAAAAGAGTTTTCAAAAAAAATCGTTAAATCTTTAACCAATAAAATGAATTATTACAAAATAGTTAAATTTCTAATCAATTAGTTAAGTTTTTAACCAAGAAGATTAATTTTCTACTAGAAAGACGAATTATCATAAAAAAGTTAATTTTTAACCAAACAATTGCATTTTCAAGATAAAAACAATCAGTTTCAACCAAAAATCGAATCATCCAATTTTCAGTGCAAAACTTAATTTTCTATCAAAATATCGAATTTTCAACAAAATAGTTCAATCTTCTACCAATTAAATGAAATTTCGAGGTAGAAGCTGAACTTCCAACCAAGTAGTTCAATTTTCAACCACAAAATATGAACTTTCAAAAAAAAATCATTTTCAGACAAAAAAACTAATTTTTAACGAAAAAAATACATTTTTAACCAAAGAGACGAATTTTGAACTAATAAAACGAATTTTTAACAAATTAGTTTAATTTCCAACTACATGGTTGAATTTTCCACTCAAAACTATCAATTTTCAATCAAAAAAGAAATAGTAAAATTTTCATGGAAACCAATTAATTTAAGAAAAAAGAGTTTTCAAAATAATCGTTAACTCTTCAACCAATAAAATGAATATTCACAAAATAGTTCACCAAAAATCAAATCATTAAATTTTAAGTTCAAAAATTAATTTTATACCAAAATATCGAATTTTCAACAAAATAGTTAAATCTTCTACCAACTAAATGGAAGACGTAGATGTAGTAGATGTTCTAACATTTAAGAATTTGAAAAATTCTAATTATTTAATTATAAAAAAATATAATTGTAGACTTTTCGATTGAAACGAATAACCTTCCAACCCAAAATTAGTTGGATTTTCTTATTTGGGTTCTATTAATATAGTTCGCATTCTAGCAAAAAAACGAGAAAAAGAGAATTTTTTTTGAAAAAAGGGGAAATAGATTATTTTTTTTTAAAGGGGAAAATAGGGACATATGGGAATAAGTGTGATTTCTGCCGTTTACAAGCTTTTTTTAGTAATTCAAAATTTAAGATTCTAGCCTTTAAAAAGTAAAAATATTGAAAAATTCAAGTCTTTGATCGTCATGTACATACTTACTTTACCCTCCCTATTTAACTTCTCCTCACGTAGGTGAGGGATCGCCAGAGGCTGTCACCGACCCCTGCCACCAGAGGGGCAAAATTTAGACAATATTTTCTCAAAATCAAGCCCTAAAAATGAGAAGATTCTAGAACTAGATAATGAAAATTGAATAATTTTTCATTCGTGAATCTTCCAAAATGTTGAATATTTCAAACTGTAATTAAAAAACAAAACAATTACAAATTAACAGGCTGTGGAATTTGGAACTGCAAAAACTGTATCATTTCAAAAATTGGAATCAAATATCGTACATATTCCAATTTTCAATTACTAATTTCCAAATTTAAAAATGGTATTTTTTATTATTTTGTTCCTTATTACAAAAGGCACCACCTGTTGACAAGGGTCGGGGACAGCGTCTGGCGATCCCTCAGATTAAATGGGCATCGCCCGTTTCAAAGTGGGTTCTAGCAGGGTGTCTAGCGTTTCTTGAAACGAAAATTCCAGGACTTTTCCAGGTCTTCCAGGACAGAAATATACATTTTTTCAGGTACTTTTTTACAGTAAAAAATTAATAGATTCCACGAAACATAGTCACCAAAATCTGATTTTATTAAACAAAACGTTTTTTTTGGGGGGGATTGTTCATTTTATCACGGTAAAAAATCATGACGCTACGATAAAAAATATTCAAAGTTTCTCTGTTTTTCAGCTTTAAAAACAATTTAATGAAACTTTTAAACTTCAATATTTTTTTGCTGTTTATAATTGACCTAATTTAGGTTCATTTGCAATGAAATAATGAAATTGTCAACAAATAAGCTGATTTTTTAAACAAATCGTTGAGTTTGCAACCTACAAAGATGAATTTTCAACGAACCAGTTGAATTTGCAAACAAAACTCTAACCAAAAATAGTTGGATTTTCAACACGAAAATTGGAATTTTCGATAAATAGATAAATAAATAAATAGAATACGCAACAAAAAATTAAATAGTTGGTATTTCAAAAACAACAAAGAAACACATTTTCAATAAAATAGTTAAATTTTCAACCAAAGAGTTTAATTTTTAAAAAATTCAACAGAACAGTTAAATTTTTAACCAAATTGTTTAACTTTCAACCTACAAAGATGAATTCTGAACCAAAAAGGGAGTAGTTAAATTTTCAGTTGAAAAAATTAATTTTCGTAAAAAAAATGATTTTCAACAGAATAGTTCAGTCTTCAACCGATATAATAAATTTGAAAAAAAAGTAGTTCAATTTTCAATCCAGTAGTTAAATTTTCAATTAGGAAGATTTTTAATTTCCACTCAAAAAAGATAAATTTACTGGGAAAAATATGAATTTTCAACCAAAACTGGAATAGTTGAATTTTCACACAAAAAAAATGAGTTTGCAACAATGTAGTTTTACGTTTAACTAAAGGGTTGCATTTTAAACCAAAGAAGGTGAATTTTTAATGAAAAATGTGATATTCGAATTTTCAACTAAAAACGATCAGTTTTCAACCTAGAATGAGATGGTTGAATTTTCAATTCAAAAAATTAATTTTCATACAAAAATAAAGTTTTTACAACAAAATAGTTCAATTTTTAGCCAATAATATGATTTTTTATTGAAGCTTTTTTTTGGATTCCAACCAAGTAATTAAATTTTTAATAAACAGAATAAATTTTCTAATAAAAAAGAGATGCATTTGCAACAACAACAACAACAAATTTTCAATGAAATAGTTAAATTTTTAACCTTTAACAAAATAGTTTAACATTTAACCTGCAAAGATGAATTCTTAACCAAAACGACGAATTTTCAACAAAGAAAATTAATTTTCTACCAAAAAAGACAAATCTTCAACAAAATACACCAATTTACAGACAAAAAATTTAATTTTTAACTAAAAATGATTAATTTTCAGTAAAATAGATTTGAACTGAATAGCTGAATTTTAAACCGAAGACAGGAATTTTGAACTAAAATGATGAATCTGCCATTCTGCAACCAATGAATGAATGTTTAATAAAGTATTTCAACTTTTAACAAACAGAAAAAAAAATTTCTACAAAACAGTTGAATTTTCAATCTGAAATTATTAATTTTCTACCAAAGACATGAATTTTCTAATCAAAAGGACGAATTTTCAACAAATAAAGATTTTTCAGCCAAGACAGGAACAAATGTAAAAGAAATTGTTGAACATTCAAGCCAAAAGACAGCATTTTCAACCAGAAAACATTAATTTTCAACAAAAAAGTTCATTTTTAACCACAAAATAGCAGGTTTAATCGAAATAGAGAAAATTTTCACCAACAGGAATAGTTTTCTACCAATAAAGACCAATTTTTGACTTAAAAAAAAAGATTAAACAGCAAAAAAATGAGAAAGTTACATTTTTAGGTTAAAAAATTAATTTTCAATGAAAAAAAAATAATTTTCAGCGAAATATTTAAATTTTCAATCAAAGAGATCAACCCTCAAACAAATAAATTTTTAACAAAGTGGTTCAAGTTTTACCCAAGTGATTGAATTTTTAATTAAAAAAATATAAATTTTCAGTAAAAAATAGTTACGTTGTTAGCTTAAAAATTATTTTTCAACCAAAAAAAAGGTATTTTCAACCAAAAAGATAAATTTTCTACCAAAAAATATGAATTATCAACGAATAATGTAATAATAGATATTTCAAATAAAAAGTATGACTTTTTAATAAAAATTGTTGAATTTGCAACCAAATAATAAAATTCTTCACTACAATTACAGTCGTCAGGATGAAGCAACTGTAAGAGAAGAAATAAAAAAACAAGGCAAATAAATTACTAACTAAAATAATTACTGGTCTTAAACTTCATTTTCATAATTCTCTAACTTTATCCCAACCAATTTTTTATTTGCTCTAAACATTAATATTTAAATACCATCACAGAAAAAACCCAAGATAAACTTTACATCGATTTCCGACGAAAGATTCTTTGCAACAAAAATTAACTTCACAGGATAAACTTTACACAAATATCGGTTAAACTTTCTTTTTTATTCCATGAAAAACACATGTATTTTGAAAGACACGAAGTTGGCTGAACAAAACTTTATCTCTCTAAAAAAAGTTTAAAAAACTATTTTTTTCAACGAACAAAAATTCCAGAACCATGAACAAAATTCAAGGACTTTTCCAGGTTTTTTCCAGGTAAAAACGAATTCCAGGATTATTCCACGTTTTCAAGGATTTCCAGGATACTAGACACCCTGGTTATAGCAACCTTCTTTTTGCATTACTATTATAAATTGCTAATTAGCATTGCAATTGTATCTAATATATTAATGCTAGTTAAAAAATACTAATTGAGAGTTCAAAACCACGAAAGGTGTGGAAAATGATGAGCAGGATTACTGATTTCGATGGAAAATGTGGTTGAAAATCATCGCGTTGCTCAAACAGAGACCGATAGAACTCGTTTGTCTGCTTAGTGTTGCGTGAATCATTTAGCGTCACTATTGCCTCATGCACAACCATTAGTTATGGTTAAATAAAGCTAGATCAACACGAACGCATGTTAAAATATTTGTAATTCGATCCTAATGAGCAAATTAAAAGGTTCACGAATAATGCAAATTATCCGAAGACATAATGAGAATGCAATCTAAATTGAATTGATACCTCCACTTCATTGCGAATAAACATAATAGAGTAATCTACATTTCAAATTTTACTTCCCTTTCTGTTTTTGTATACTATTTAAATACTATACAACTGTATTTTGATCAAATATGTTTTTTTTTTATATTGTTGGATTTGTTATGTAAAGAAGAATTTAAATATGCTAAACATTATTGAAAATTTTAATTAAATATCAACATAATTAGCTCTTGATTACCGTATCTAGGTATTTTTAACCAGAAATTATTAGATTGCAAAATTATACATTTTCCAACCATTTATTTTTTTTTTGGCTTGAAGGTTCATAATTTGCAAACAATTTTAGGTTATGTTTGCGATTCACACCAAAAAATGGAATTAAAAATACTCATTAAAATTTGAACCAGATTTAGAATCATTTAACAATTTTGGATTATTTTGGTGTGTTTTCGTCAGAAATCAGAGTTAAAAAAAAAACATTTTTCTTCTCTTGACTTTTTTTCATCTCGTGCGTTACTCAGCTTGAAATGTTCATTTTCGTTTTTTCTTTGGAATTTTGTGAATGCTATATATAACTCCGGCAATTTTTCTTCTATCAAAAAAAAATCACAATAATAGTTCGTTCCCCTTTTTGAGTGCTATAGAATTATATAGAATTGTCCATAGAATTTTTGAATATTAAAAAAAAGTGTTCTTAAGAATTTTCAAAATGTGATCACTTTTTCAATTTTTATCCGAAATAGCCGCGTAACGAATTTGACCTTCATTTTAGGAAACTTGAAGAGTATACCAGAGCCCAATCCAATAGGATAATTCTGTTGAAAGTTATCGTGCTAACAAACTAAAAATCTACAGACAGAAAAACAAACAAACAGACAGACAGACAAACAAACAGACAAACATACATACAGACAAACAGGCATACAAACAGACAGACAAACAGACAGACAAACAGACAGACAAACAGACA
>CAKNXH010001544.1:265247-294251 GCA_932178445.1 Andricus quercusramuli | reverse complement strand
ACAAACAGACAGACAAACAGACAGACAAACAGACAGACAAACAGACAGACAAACATACATACAGAAAAACATACATAAAAACAGACAAACAGACATACAAACAGACATACATACAGACCGACATACATACATACAAACAGACCGACAAACAGACATACAAACAGACAGACAGGCATACATACAGACAAACAGACAGACAGACATACACAAACAAACAAACATACATACATACATACATACATACATACATACATACATACATACATACATACATACATACATACATGCAGACATACATGCAGACATACATACAGACATACATACAGACAGACATACAAACAGACAAACATTTCGTGGAAATCTGTTTTTTGGGTTCAGGGGGTCTCAAAACCTTCTCATTAGAGGATGAGAATGTCAAAATTAGATTTCAAGGAAGATTCACATATTTAAACAATTTTAGGTTATCTTAGGGTTTTACACCACAAATTCGAATTTAAAAACGAAAATCATTATAATTTGTGAGAGATTTAGAATCTTTTTAAAAATCTTGGATTATGAAAGTATTTTTTGTTGGAAACTGGTATTTTTGATTGAAAAAAAAAATTCAAACCAGATTCACAAATATTAACTTTATTAGGTTAAGTTAGCGTTTTAGGAAAAAAATTGATTTCCATAGGAAATTTGTATTTCCAAATGTTTGTTAAAAACAATAAAATTAATAAGCTTGAACAATTTCAGATTGTGATAGTCTTTCTCGTCGGAAATTTTTATTGAAAAAATATCAGATTTCAAAGAAGGTTCATAATTTTTTAACAATTTGAGGTTACGCTAGAATTTTCATCGAAAATTGGCATTTTAGAAGAAAAAAAAATTGTCAGTACTTTTCACTGAAAACTAGTATTTTTGAGAAACAATTTTAATATACAATCATAAAGTTTCGATAAAAACTTAAAACTTCTAAAAATTGTATGTTGTATTAGTTTTTCTCAGCAGAAATAAGCATTTTCAAAAAAAAAATCATCATCAAAATTCCCCATTTTTAATAGTTTTAGGTTATGTTAGCATGTTACACCTAAAATGGGTATTTTTAATCACAAAAAATTAGACGATAAAGAAATGATAAAGAAATAAAGAATTTTTCAACAATTTATACGTTTTTCGGTTTAGTTAGCATTTTAAAACAAAAATCTCCAGATTTTCATAGTTCATAATTTTTTAACAATTTAAAAAAAGTTTGGTGTCTTACATCGAAAATTGGAAATATAAAAATTATTACAATTTGAACAAGATTTAGAATCATTAAATAATTTTGGATTGCGTTAGTGTTTTCACCGAAAATTGGTATTTTTAATCAAAAAAATTATATTTTAAAGAAGATTTCACACTTCGTTAACAATTTTAGGTTATGTTAGCGTTTTAGACGAAAAAACAGTATTTTCAAACAAAAATCATCAAAGTTCGAACAAGAATTGTAGTATTTGAAGAGTTTCAGGTTATATTCATGATTTTCACAGAAAATCGGAATTTCAAAATAAAAATCATTGCATTTTAATGGTTTCTAATTTTTAATAATTTTAGGTTAAGTTACTGTTTCATACCAAAAGTTGGTATTCTGAAACAAAAATCAGCATAATATGAAAGAGATTAAAAATTTTTTTAACAATTTTGGATAATGCTAGAGTTCTTCGTGAAAAATTGGTATTTTCATTATAAAAAAAAAACTATATTTTGAATATTTACAACTTGTAATAATCGTAGGCAATAATATCGTTTTATACGGAAAATTAATATGCTAAAGAAAATCTTAATAATTTGAAGAAGATTTAGTATCTTTTAACAACTTTGGATGATGTCACTGTTCTTCGTCGAAAATTGGTATGTTTAATTTAAAAAAATTAAATGTCAAAAAAGATTTAAAATTTTTTTTAGAATTTCAGTTAATGTTAGTATTAACATTAAAATTTGAAATATTCTAATTTTAAACCAAATTTCGGTTATTTTAAATAAAAATAATTAGATTTTGAATAAGATTTACAATTTTGTACAATTTTGTTAAGTGATATTAGTGTTTTTTGTCGGAAAATATCAATATTTTCAATAAAAACAAATTCCATTTGAAAAAATGTTTGCAATTACTAACAACTTAATGTTATATTGGTGTGCTTCACCTAAAAATTTGTATTTTTGAACAAAAAACCATGGGATATAATAATCCAATGATAATTGTTTAAAATAATAAAAATTACTAGCTTTACAATGTTTGCCTTCTATTAGCATTTTTCATCGGAAATTAAAATTTGTATTCAAAAATCATTATATTACACAGAGGGTACATAATTTTTTAACAATTTCAGGTGACGCTGACGTTTTACGTTGAAAATTGACACTTTAAAAAAAAAAAAACATTATTTCAAGATGACTTAGAATTCCTTAACAATTTTGGATTATTTCAGTCTTTCTCGTCAGAAATTGTTATTTTTTTAGAAAAATTAAAAAAAGGGAAAGTAAGTTTTTTGGTCTAACTTCTGAAAAAAGAGAGATCATGATTACATTTTTCTTTCATTCTTTAAATCCGCGAATAATTTATTTAAATCTGCATCTCAGAGTCTCTTTAGAATTTCAGAGGGAAATAGGACATTCGCGATTTTCTCCGAGGTAGGCTAAAAAGTCGGATTAATCAAATTCTCTCTAAAAGCGAGACGAGTAGAAGAAAAGTAGCGAGATTGTTCCCTGAATACTTGAGAGGAAAGAGAAAGATGTTTTATGGGAATAAGAAGAAGCAAACATACATTTAAGAGGCTCTTGAATACAACTTCCCTTGTCACTTTTTAGCCTCACAATGCTTCACAGTAAATCACACTTCAACTGTATTTACTCATTAAAAAAACTAGAAAACAAATTATTAAAAATGTTCTTACTTTCACACGTAATTTCTGAATTAAAATGTAAAATTAATATTAATATAAAATTTGTGTGGTTCAGAGTATAAATTATCTGACATAGAAGGAAAGGAAAGCAAACGCAATATTTTTGATAATCGAAAGTAATTCTTGACCAAAAGAGACTAATTTTCTATCAAACAATACGAATTTGCAATAGAACAGTTCAATTATTACGAGATAAATTAATTTTCAACCAAAAAGATTCAATTTCTACTAAAAAAGACGAGTTTTCAAGCAACTACTGGAACTGTAGATTAAAAAAGATACAATTTTAACAAAAAATGGAGTAGTTAGATTTTTTATGAAAAAAAAATAATTTTCAAAAAAAAAATAATAATAATTTTTAAGGAAGCAGTGAAATTGTTATTCAAGGAGATGAATTTTCAACCAAAATAACGATTCACCGCCCAATAAAATTAATTTTTACAAAGAAGTTCCACTTTCAACTAAGTTTGAAAAAAAACAGCGACTTTCAACTCAATTATAAGAAAAAATTACTAAGAAGAACAACAAATTGTTTTAAAAAATTATCATTTCTTAAATCTATTTATTTACTTACTGTATTATTCAAGTATTCTTGAAATTGATTAAAAATAGAAAATCTCCTTTCAAACGTTTTCTTTAAATACCTTTTTCGGCGAAAAATGTTAAAAAATAATAAATAATAATGATTTCGGTTTGAAAATGTAAATTTTAGATGTAATATTTTAACGCGAAGCGAAAATGAATGTTTTCAGCCATCCTGAAGTTGACAATTATACCTTATTATTTCAATCTGAAAACCATTCATAATCTCAATATTCAAGACAAAATGAATATCATTTTTCATTTATTCGAAAATGGAAAAATTACATTTTTAGTTCAAAACATCAATTTTCAAAACAAAAAAAAACTAATTTTTAACCAAATTTAACATTTTCCACCAAAGAGATGAATTTTAATCTAATCAAAGGAATTTTGAACACATTTTTTCAATTTTAAACCAAATAGTTGAATTTTCAACTAAGAACGATCGATTTTCAACCAAAAATAGAATAGTTAAATTTTTCGTTGGAAAAATTAATTATTAACAGAAAATCGAGTTTTCACCAAAATCGTTGAATTTTCAACTAATAAGATAAATTACTACAAAAGAGTTCAATTTTCAACGAAGTAGTTTAATGTTATATCAAGAAGATTATTTTTCTACCATAGAAGAATAATTTGTAACAATAAAGTTAATTTGCAACCAAACAGTTAAATCTCCAAATAAAAACAATCAGTTTTCAAACAACAAAAAAAAACGAATTTTAGTTTTAAAAAAACAGTCGAAATTTTCAATTCAAAAAATTAATTTCCACAAAAAATAAAGGTTTTTCAATAAAATAGTTCATTTTTCAGCCAATAAGATGATTTTTTCTTAAAGTTTTTTTAGATTCCGACCAAGTTATTGAATTTTCAATAAAGAGAAGAAATATTGTAATAAAAAAGAGATGAATTTACAAAAACAAAAAAACGATTTTTCAATCAAATAGTTGAATTTTTAACCAAAACGACGAATTTTCAACAAAGAAAATTAGTTTTCTACCAAAAAAAGAAAATTTTTTAACAAAATACACCAATTTACAGACAAATAATTTAATTTTTAACTAAAAATAATTAATTTTCAGTAAAATATATTTGAACTAAATAGCTGAATTTTGAACCGAAGAGAGGAATTTTCAAATAAAATTATGAATCTGCCATTCTGCAACCAAAGAGTGAATGTTTAATAAAGTAGGTCAACTTTTAACAAACAAACAAAAACAATTTTCTACAAAACAGTTGAACTTCCAATCCAAAATTATTAATTTTCTACCAAAGAGACGAATTTACAACAAATAAAGATTTTTCAGCCAAGACAGGAAAAAATGTCAAAGAAACTGTTGAACATTCAAGCCAAAATAAAGCAGTCTTAACCAGAAAATATTGATTTTCAACAAAAAAGTTCATTTGTAACCAAAAAATTGCAGTTTTAATCAAAAAAGAGAAAATTGCCACCAACAGGATTCGTTTTCTACCAATAAAGACCAATTTTTGACTTAAAAAAATGATTGAATGTCAGCAAAAAATGGGAAAGTTACATTTAAAGGTTAACAAATTAATTTTTAATGAAAAAAAAAATAATTTTCAGCAAAATTTTTAAATTTTCAATCAAAGAGATCAACCCTCAAACAAATATATTTTTAACAAAGTTGTTCAAGTTTTACCCAAGTGATTGAATTTTCAATCCGAAAAATATCCATTTTCAGCCAAAAATAGTTACGTTTTTAGTTTAAAAATTATTTTTCAACCAAGAAAAGGAATTTTCAACAAAAAAGATGAATTTTCTACCAAAAAATATGAATTCTCAATGAATAATGTAATAGTAGGGGAGAGTGGGGAGTTGTGGGCGACGCTTTGTTTTCAAGACATAACTTCTTTGAACATCGATAAATTGTCAATGTATGAACTGGTATTTGTAGTAAACTTCTCAATACATCGACTGGAGACCACAATTCATCAAATTCGTTAATGCGCGAAAGATATTTAGGATGACGAAAATCTTATAAAAATCGATATTTGTGATTTTGGTGGGGAGTTGTGGGCCATGACAACAAATAAAAGAAAATGGCATATTCCAGTAGTTTATGTTTATTAAAGTTGCAGAAAATAAAAATTAATGATTTTAAAAAGATTGAAAAAAATTATTCTAATCCACAATGTATGGAAGTGTAACATCCGGTCCTCATATTGGCACATTTCAAGTGCACAGCACGATCGCACATGTTGCAGTGAACAGTGCTGTTTCGATTTAAAATCTTTGGCATTGTCCCCTTGCAGATAATGCAAAAGTCTTTCATAACAAGTGAAAAGAAGTTTCACTTAAAAAATTGGAATACGCATTAAGAACGTTTGGCCCACGACTCCCCACTAATGGTGGACCACAACTCCCCACAGCCGACATTTACGAAATGACCGAATTGCCATAAACACAATGAATGTTTTACCGAAATTGTTTGATTGAATCTAAGGCCAATTGCTCAAGGAATATTTTGCAATAACGTGCCTTCGAAATCTGCTCTAGAACGGGACTTCGAATATCAACCAATTGAGTTGTACACAAACTTTTATTTTGATTTCTTTAATCAACAATGTCAAAATACTAACTACGCGTGTTGAGACTATGAGTCGAGTTAAAAAAAATTAAGCTCACACAAAGACAGTCTTTTGGCAGTGGTTAAAGCAGTCCTACCACCCACAACATGGCGGAGATTGAGGTGGCCCACGACTCCCCACGGCCCACAACTCCCCACTGTTCCCTAGATATTTCAAATGAAAAGTATGACTTTTTTTTAACAATTGTTGAATTTGCAGCCAAATAATAAAATTCTTCACTAAAATTACAGTTGTCAGGATGAAGCAACTGTAAGAAAAGAAATAAAAATACAAGGCAGCAGAGAAATAGTTTAAAAAACTATTTTTTCTTTAAAAGAACAAAAATTTCAGAACCATGAGCAAAATTCAAGGACTTTTCCAGGTTTTTTCCAGGTAAAAACGAATTCCAGCACTTTTCCAGGTTTTCAAGGATTTCCAGGACACTAGACACCCTGATTTACACCATTGTACAATATTTTCGATCCTTTTTTAATACAATCCATTTCCTATTTCTCGTGAACTCTGCCGATTCATCCTACCGCGCGTCAAATAAAACTCTTACAATTTTTTTCTTTCTTCCATTTTTGTCGTTCATAAAATTCAACCTACAATTTTCTGAGTGCTTTTCACAATCGTCCATATGTCTACCTAACCTTCCTGTCTTGTCTTTTACGAAGTCGAATTCACATATCGATATTCGCATTTATGGATATACGAGTGGAAAAACCGTTCGTGAGCGTTTTTTTACACCAGGGCCAGATATTAATTCATCGACGATTGGATGTCGAAATATCGACGTGTTTGCATTTCGAATACAAAAAGTGATTCTCTGAATTTATCACTCTGATTGTATCCGACTCACTATCTGCTTCGATACGCACTTTTTTTTCATTTCTTGTTCCTGTGAACATAAATTTCTCAAATTAAATTGAATCTACTCACTATACTAATGGGCCCACGTGGAGAGCTTTACTTAGTTGATGTGATTAGAGTGAAGAATTCGAATCTTACTATGGGATTATTAGTTTGCTTATTTTTCTGTAATCTGTGACACATGATGACTTTGTGAAGCTCTACACCTGGGGTGATTGCTAGAGAGATTGATCAGTGACCTCTGCCGGAGAGGTGCACTGTGGAATTAAATCAAAAAACGAGGTTCAAAAGAACTTGTAGCTGGCAATTCTAAACAGGTTTTAGATTTTTTCAAAAAAAAAATCAGCATTAAATTTTGAAGAGATTCATGTGAGCTGATTTTTGAATTTTTGCATTCAAACTTTTATGTCAATGCAAAAAGTGAAGAAGTCCTTTCTTTCGTTTTTTTTGTTTATCTTCGTAAAATTTTTTTTTCTATGATCAGCATTGCCAGACGTTATGCACAAGTGTAGTTGAGAGCAAAAAAAAATGACATTGTTAAGTTAATTGTTATAAGCAAATTAACTTAACAAATAGTCCACACTATCGATTCTTCCTTCGAAAAGTGAGTCTTTGCGCTGAAATTACTTTTTTTTATCGAAAAAATAATACTTGATCATAAATATTTGAAATCCAATATTTCTAATTACTTTTATAAACAAATTATGTAAACAAATGCCTAGTGTGGGCATATAAAGGCAGAAAGAAATCGTTTTTTCTCTTAATTTTTCTCAAATCATATCGCCAGTGACATTCAATTATGGAAAATCATCATTCAATATTTTTTAATAATTTCATAAACAAATTATATAAACAAATGCCTAGTGTGGACATTTAAAGGCAGGAAGAAATAGTTTTTCTCCTAATTTTCTTCAAATTATGTCGCCAGTAATGTTTAATCAAGAAAAATTATCATCCGATATTTATTATGGATTTTATAAACAAATTGAACAAACATCCAATATTTTTTATGGATTTTATAAACAAATTATATAAACAAATGGCCAGTGTGGGCATTCAAAGGTAGACAGAAATTTTTTTTCTCATTTTCCTCCAATGATGTCGCCAGTGGTGTTTAAGGACGGGAAACTATCATCTGATATTTTCTGTTATTTTTATAAACAAATTATCTAATCAAAATCATAACTTGGTCATTTAGAGGTACAAAAGAATCCTTTTTTCCTAATTTTTCTTAAACGATATCGCCAGTGAGGTTTAGTGATGGAAAATTATCATCCAATATTTTTATTAATTTTGATTTCTTTATATAATTTGTTTATGAATTTAATTAAAAATATCGGATGATAATTTTGCCATCATTAAACATCACTGGCGACATAGTTTGACCAAAAATTCAGAAAAATAACCCTCTTTTTGGGTTACAATTGCCATGATAAATAAAAAAAAATTTGAGGAAAATTAGAAAAAAAAACGATTTCTTTCTACCTTTAAATGTCCACATTCAACATTTGTTTATGAAATTACTGGAAAATATCGGATGATAATTTTTCATCATTAAATATCACTGGCGATATATTTTGAGGAAAATTAAGAGAAAAAACGATTTCTTTCTGCCTTTAAATGTCCACAGTAAACATTTGTTTATATAATTTGTTTATAAAATTATTGAAGAATATTGATCGATAATTGTCCATCATTAAAAATTACTGGCGGTATAATTTGAGGAAAATGAAGAGGAAAAAAGATCTTTTTTCACCTTTTCAATGTCTACGCTAGGCATTTGTTTATATAATTTGCTTACAAAATTAATAAAAAATATCGGATGTCAAATTTTTTTAATCAAGTATTACTTTTCCGATGAAAGCTAGTAATTTTAACGCGAAAAATTACTTTGCAAACGAAGAATCCATAGTGTAGACTATTTGTTAAGTTAATTTGTTTATAAAAATTAACTTAACAATATTTTTTTTTTCGCTTTCAACTACCCCCGTGCATGAATTCTGGCAATGCTGATCATAGAAAAAATGTTTTTGGGAAGAAAAACAAAAAAAATGAAAAAAAACTACTTTTTCTTTACTTTTTGCATTAACATAAAAGTTTAAACAAAAAAATCGAAAATCAGGACACACTATTTTGTTGAAAATTCGTCTTTTTCTAGTTAAAATTGATGGTTTTTAGTTGCAAATTTGAAAATTACATTTTTGATTTAGAATTCATATTTTTGAGTTGAACATTTAACTACTTGGTGAACAGTCGAACTGCTTCGATAAAGTTTCATTTTATTGGTTGGAAGCTTCAAATATTTTGTTGAAATTTTATTTTTTTTTTGGTTGAAAGTTAATTTTTTAACTGAGACTTTAACTATTCCATTTTTGGTTGAAAATTGATAATTTTTAGTTAAAAGTTCAATTTAGTTAAAAACTCGTGTATTTGGTTGTAAATTCGTCATTTTTCGTTAAAAAAATAATGTCATCGACTAAATATGTTACTGCTTGGCTGAAAGTTGAACTACTTTGTTAAAAATTAATTCTATTCAATGAAAATTCGTCTATTTGGTTGAAATGTAACTATTTTGTTAAAATTCATTCTTGTTATTGAAAATAAATTTTTTTAACTGCAACTTTGAATATTTCAGTTTTTGTTGAAAATTGATTTTTTTTACTCAGAAGTTCAACAATTTGTTTGAAAATTTACGTATCCGTTGAATTTCTAAATTCGTCAATTTTAGTATGAAATTAATCTTTGTGGTTAAAAATCTACTTTTTGAGTTGAAAATTCAAAATTTTTAAATCAACTTTTTCCTTCTGGCATACAAATTCAACTAGACTGTCGAAAATTCGCCTTTTTGGGTTGAAAATTATCATTCAGTTGTGATTTAAAATTAAAGTTCTTTTTGGTGGAAATATTAACTATTATATTTTGCGTTGAAAATTAATTTTCTTCATTGAATTCAACTGTTTTTTTATTTAAACTTAAAATCTTTTCTGGGATGAAATATTACATTTTGTTGAAAATTTGATTATTTTAATGAAAATTTACCTATGCTTTTAAATTTAATTTATTTTGTTGAATATTTAACTGTCTTTTTAAATAATTTTCTCTTTTTGGATAGAAAATTCGTCCTCTTGGATTGCAAATTCAACCTTCTTCTAAATAATTCGCCTTTTGGGTTCCAAATTTAACTATTTGTTCGTAACTGTTTTGTCAATAATTTTTTTTGTCAATTTAACCGTTTGGTTGGAAAACCATTTTTATGGTAGACCAAAATTCAACTGTTTGGTCACATATTTAACTATTTTATTGAAAATTTAATTATTTTGTTGAAAATTTAACCATTTTGTTAAAAATTCATCCATTTTGTTAAAAGCTGATTATTTTGGTCAAAAATTTAACTGCTTTGTTGAAAATTCCTATTTTTGGAATTCAAATTATTGTTTTTTGATAGAAAAGTTCTAAGTTCAAAATTCTACTGTCTTCTAAAAAATTCGTTGTTTTGGCTTGAAGATTCGTCTATTTGACCAAAACGGAAGTTTTTTGTTTATTGAAAATTCAACTATTTAATTCTTGAATAAAAATGCAACTGTTCGGTTGAAAATTCAACTATTTTTTGAAAATTTGTCTTTCCGGTTTCAAAATGCAACTATTTTTCTAAATTTATAATTAAAAATTCATTTGTTTGAAAAGAAATTTTATTTTCTTGGATAAAAATCCAACTGTTTGGTATATTTTGATCTTGAAAAGTCAACTGGAATCTTTTTTGGTTAAAAATACAACTATTTTTTAAATATTTGTTTTCCTTTTAAATAAAAATTCATCTTTTTTTAAAAAGATTTCATCTTCTATTCAATAAAAATTCAACTATGGTGTAGCAAATTCATATTTTGGGTAAAAATTCGTCTTTTGGATTTAAAATTCAATTTTTTTATGTAGAAACTTATTTCTTGATTAAAAATTTATATTTTGATCGAGAAAAGTCAGCTCATATCTTTTTTAACAGAAAATTCAACTATTTTTTTTAATTCATCTTTTTAGTGAAAAGTCTTTATTTGTTGGAGATTCGTCTTTTCTGTTTTAAAAACTTTTTTTTAATAAATTTTATCTTTTTTGATTAAAATATAAACTATGATACTTTCTGTTGAGAATTTATCTTTTTAGGTTGAAAATTCAACTATTATGTTAAAAATTTAATTATTTTGTTAAAAAGTCATCTTTCACAGTAGAAAACACATTTTTTTGTTTAAAATAAATTAATAAAATAAAAAATTTTTAATAACAGAATAATAATAACAGAAAGAGTGGTAGTGGAAAAAATGACTATATCCGCTGGGATCCGAACCCAGGTCTTTAAGCTGGCCGGTCTGATGCTCTTAATTTGTTTTAGTTGAAAAAAATTAGTTTTTGAATTCATGTTACGAAAACTAATTTCTTTACTTAAATTTCCCCTTCTTGATAAATTTTTTTAAAGATTAAGGGCGTAATTTAAGAGCCTCCGAAGAAATTCCAACTTTTCCGTCGAAATTTTTACATTTGGGTCGTTCGTCAATGCAAAACAGATTTGAGCGCTCATTCTGATGAAAAATGTAAGCTTAATTCTAATGTAATGAAACCGCGAAATTCGCGCGTGTGCGAAATGGCGTGACCTACTCGAGCTAGAAGTGGAATTACGTTGAATCAGTGGTTTTCGCCGCTCGTAAATGGAAACATATTAGCTCGTAAAAGCTGGTTACTTCGCTAATGACTCTATTTATTAATTTTTATGCTAACTCACTTGAGCTTTAATTTTATTTAATGTTAATCTCTATTTTATTTTATTCTAATTGCAAAGTGAATATCTGAGATTATGACTAGATTACCATAACTGCACTTTAGTTCAAAAATGGGGAATTTTCATTTTAATGAAACTAAAATTTCAAGGAAAAATACAATACAAGCATGTAATTTATTCACAGAAAAAAATTATTATAATGAAATGTAGATTTTTGTAATGAAAAGAAATGAATAAAAATTTAAGTATTTCTTTGAAATACAATGAGCTTTTTTTTACATTACATTGCCATTCATTAAATTTTATTAAGTATAACTTTATGTATAAAAATTACTCAAATCACAGCCCAAAATGCTCTCAAAATGCTCTCTACCAAAAAATACGACTTTTTAAATAAATTATATGAATTTTAAAAGAATTAGTCGAATTATCAACTAAAAAATATCTATCGTCAATCAAAATTGGAATAATTAAAAATTCAGTTACAAACATTAATTTTCAACCATGAAAATCGAATTTTCAACAAACTAGTTAATTTTTACACCAAGTAAAATAATTTTCAACTCCAATCATGAATATTTATCCAAAAATACACAATTTGAACAAATCAGTTCCAATTTAAACCAATCATGATATTCAACCAAGAAAATCAATTTGCTGACAAAAATATAAATTTTCAAAAAAATACATGGATTTGCATGGAAATAGTTGAATTTGCAACTAAGAAAGGTAAATTTTTGACACAAAAAAATGAAAAAGTCAAATTTTGAGTGAGCAAAAATTAATTTTGAAAGAACAAACAAAATTTTTACGAAATAGTCAGATTTGCAACTCAAGAGATGAATTTTTAATTAACGTTATGAATCTTTAAGGATAAAATTCAATTTTTAACAGAGTAGATCAACTTTTAACCAAAGAAGACAAATTTGTAACAAAAATTTCGAATTTCGGCCCGCTAATATTTACTTTCTACAAAAAAAAAACGAATTTTCAACCAAATAGATTCACTTTTGAACAAAGAGAATAATTTTCTACTAAAATGATGAATCTTCAACGGAAAAAAATCATTTTCAACAAAGTGAATCAACAGGTAGTTTAACCAAAATAATTTTCTGAAATTGAAATCAAAAACAGTTTAACTCAACTATATCAGCAAATAAATTCAAACAAATCAATTAAGTGAATATATATTGATTAAGTGAAATTAATTATATCAATTAAAAAATTATTGAAATTAAATGAAAAATACATTAATTTTTATCAAAACATACTCACATCCTAAGCCATGTATAGTTGAATTAATTAAAATTTCCCCAAAAAGATTAATTTTTACCAAAAAGATGAAATTTGAACAAAATACATCAATTTTCAACGAAAACTGGGATAGTTGAATTTTTAGTTTAAACGATTATTCTACGACCAAAGAAAACGATTTTTCACAAAAATAGTTAATTTCTCAATAAAAAATCTGATAGATATTTCAATCGATGGAGATTTTATTTTTAAATAAAAATGTAACTGAAAAAAGTCAGAATTCAACCAAAAATGAAACTGTTAAATTTTCAGTTGAAAAAAATTAATTTTTAAAGAATACAAAATTAATTATCGCAGAAAAGTTGACTTACCAATCAAAGTGAATTGTTTTAAACCAAAAAAATTGATTTTTTTAGCTTTTTTTTAGCTTAATGTTCAACTAAGTAGTTGAATTTTTAATAAAAAAATATAAATCTGCAACAAAAAATATAATAGTAGCTATTTTGACTAAAGGCATATTTTAATTTTAAACAAAAGCAGTTGAATTAAATAAAAAAATATAAATTTAAAAAAAAAATCGAATCCTCAACCAAACCAGATTATTTTTCTATGAAGAAGCTTTCTATAAGGTTGATCTTTAAGTAAAAATGATGAATTTTCAACGCAATAGTTGAATTTTCAACAGAAAAATTAATTATCAATCAAAAAGTTACATTTACAATAAAATATTTGAACATTATACAAAGAAATCAATTTTTTTAGTAGAAAGTTGAATTTTTATCAACAAGATTAATTTTAAACCAAGAAAGATTACTTTTCTACCAAAAACGAGGAATTACAAAAAAAATGATTTCGAACCAAATATTCGAATTTTCAAACAAGATTGATTAAATTACAATACAAAACAATTACCTTTACAGTCAAGTAATTGAATTTTCAAACCAAATAATGAAATTTTATTTGAAAAATTACCTTCCCACCAAAAACGATAAAATTTCAACCCCGAAGGACGAATTTTTCACCAAAAAGATGACTTTCTACAAAAAAGTTGAATTTTTAACAAAAAGGTTCATTTTACATCATGAAAGATGAATTTTCAAAAAATTTGATTTTTAACGGACCTATCTAATTTTCAAACAAAATTGATTTAACTACAAGAAGAAACAGATACATTGACAAGCAAGTAGTTGAATTTCCAAACCAAAGAAATTATTAGTTTTAGAAGACAGTTGAATTTTCCACAATAAAGTTAATTTTAAGCTATGAAAGACGAATTTTCAATCAGAAAGTTACTTTCCTACCAAAAAAGAGGAATTTGGAAAAAATTGATTTTAAACCAAATATTTGCCTTTTCAAACAACATTGATTCAATTGCAACCAATAACAATTACTATTACAGCCAAATAATTGATTTTTTGAATCAAACAATTCATTTTTTTTTAAGACAGATGAATTTTCAACAAAAGAGTCAATTTTAAACCCTGAAAGATAAAATTTTAATTTAAAAATTACTTTTCTACCAAAAACGACAAATTTTCAACAAAAAGGTTCATTTTCAACCATAAAAGATGAATTTTCAAAAAACTTGATTTTCAGAAGATAGTTGAATTTTCCACAACAAAGTTAATTCTAAGCCAAGAAAAATTAATTTTCAACCAAAAAATTTAATTTTCGAACCAAACAACGGATTTTTTTAGAACACAGTTGAATTTTCAACAAAAAAGTTCATTTCAAACCAAGAAAGATGAAATCTCAATGTAAAAATAACCAGGAGAAAGATGTCATTTTAACAGAATAATTAATTAGTTAAATAATTATTTGAGTAACAATTAATTAAGTAGAGTTGTCAACCAAAAATAATTAGTATTCAACTGAAAATAGTTGGATTTTCTCATTCGATTCTATTGATAGAATATATATATATATATATATATATATTTAATTTAAGCAAAAAAAAATACAAAAAGGGAAGTTTTTCTCAAAATGAGGTAAAAAGAGGGATTCCTTAAAATAGGGGAAATGAGGGGAATAGGGGAAAGAGTGTAAAGCCTGAAATGATCGTTCTTGAAGAATAAAACCTTTTTTTTAGAACAATTTTACATTTTTTATTAATATTTAAATTAAATTGAAAAATGCACAACCCTTGAATCTAAGGAAGAAAATTTCTTGAAGGTATTTTTAATGTAAAAACTCGACTACTATCGCGATTTGCAATTCAGTCTTAATTTGTGAATATTGCCTCGGATGAGAAAATCAGAATGAATCGCATATTAGTTTTACAGTTGCGATATGCTCCCAAGAGAATGGAGTTTCTTACTGCAAAACGAGTTCAAGTTCTCCAGACTTCTTTTTCTTGGAAGCACCCTGTGGCTTGAAATACCTCAATTTAAAAGAAACACCTTGAGATAATTTCTTTTTATTTCTTCTCATTAAAATTTACATTTCTTTTAACGTAACTCTATTTCCGTTAATTTTCAACCAGAAAAGGGAATGGAAAAGTAGCACCTGATGATGGAAAAAATGGCATAAAACAAAAGAAAAACTATATTGAACAGTGTGGCCGCAAAAGTTCATTTTTAAAATTGCCTGAATTATCCCTGATTTTTCCTGGTCAATTTTTCATTTATCTGACTATTATTATTAATGTAGAATCTTTTGTAAACGAAATAAAATGAATTGGAATAAAATTAAATAAAAAATTACATTTTTAATTAAATAGTTCAATGTTGAACCAAGTAGTTAAATGTTCAACCGAAAACGATCAATTTCCTACAAGATGCTTAAATTTTCGAACGAGGAAATAAATTTTCTATTCAAATTATTAACCAAATAGTTAAAATTTGGCAAGAAATATGAATTTTGAACATACAAAAAAAAAATTCTACCAAAAAACATGAATTTTCGGCAAAATTGATAAATTTTCAATTAAATGAGATGAAATTTCATTTAAAAAAGATTAATTTTTAACTAAAAATGGAACAGCTAAATTTTTAATGAAAAAAATATCATTAACCAATGAAAAACAGAATTTTTTGCAAAATTGTTATATTAAAAAAAAATGAATTTTCAACGACAAAGAAAAGTTTTCAAGCAAGAAGATTATTTTATACCGAAAAAAACTAAAAAAAATACTAGACTTTTGAAACAAATGCTTGAATCTTCTACTAAAAAAGATGAATTTTCAAACAAAAATAAAAGTTAAATTTTCAGTAAAAAAAAATTAATTTTCGAAACAAAACGAAAAAAAACGAATTTTCAACCTACAAAGATGGATTCTTACCCAAATAAAAAACAACACAATTTCAACAAACTAGTCAAATCTTCAACTAAGTAGTTTAATTTTAAAGACAAGACAAATTTTCTGTAAAACAGTTCAATTTCCAATCCGAAAATATAAATTTTCCATAAAAAAATACAATTACGACCAAACAGTTGAATTTTCAAGTGAAAGAGCGGAAATTTTAATGTAGAAGTTGAATTTTCCAAACAAGAAGACAATTTCCAACAAAATATTCAAGTTTTCAACCGAAAAGTTCTATTTTCAAGACAAACGACAATTTTTCTGTAAACAGTTGAATTTCCAACCCATAAATGTTAATTTTCTACCAAAAAGACGAATTTTGAAGAAAATAGTTGAATTTTCAACCTATAAAGATGAATTTTCACCCAAAAATATGAATTTTCAAACAAGAGGATTAATTTTTTACCAAAAGGATGAATTTCTAACAAAGTAAGGGATTTTCGAACGAATAGTTGAATATTCACTTAAAAATAATAAATTTACAACAAGGAATTACAAAAGGAAAACAAGTTGAAATTTCAGTAAAAAAAAATTAACTCACAAGAACAAAAATTTTTCAAAAAAAAAAAAAAAATTTGCATACAAACTCTTGAACTTTCAAGCTAGAGGTCGAGTTTTCTTTAAGACAGTTAAATTTACAGCAAAAAAAATGCATTTTTAAACAAAAAGACGAACTTTTAATGAAAAATGGAAATGCTACCTTTTCAGCTATAAAAATTAGTTTCAAAGAAAAAAAAATGATTTACAACAAAGTAGTTAAATTTTCAACCAGAGTGAGTGAGTCAACTCGGATGCAGGTAGTTTAATTTTTAATTTAAAAAAAATCAATTTTTTACAAAAAAAATTGAATAGTTACACTTTGAGTTTATAAAATTAATTTTTTATCAAACAAAAAATAAGTTTTTCACAGAATAGTTTAATTTTTCACCGACAAGCTGAATTTTTAACAAAAATTCAATATTTAACTGCATTAATTAGATTTTCAGTTGCAAACATTAATTTTCAACCAAAAAAAGAAGAATATTGAACAAAAGTTATGAATTTCCAACCAAAAAAGACAAATTTTCAAATAGAATAGTTGAATCCTCAACCAAATAAGATTAATTTTCAACCAAACAGTTGCATTTTCGAGCAAAAAAATTTTCTACTAAAATAAGAATTTTCAAACGAAAAGGAATTGAGTTCAATTGTCAATACCAAAAGAGAAAATTTTGTAAAAAAGTTAGTTTTCTGCCAAAGGGATGAACCTTCAACCAAAAATATAATTTTTTAACAAAGTGGTTCAATGTTAACCCAAGAATTGTCAATTTTTGAAAATAAATTTTCAACCAAAAATGGAATAGTTACTTGTTCAGTTTAGAAAATTCCAACCGAAGAAATAAATTTGGAACTAAAATTACCAATATTGTTTTGGAATAGTTGAATTTTCAGTTTAAAAAATGGATTTTAAACCAAAAGAATTTAGAAATTGAGAAAATTGAAATGATTCAATTTGAAACGCTATAAATTCCTGACATTTCAAGTAAAAATATTGCATTTTCAACAAAATAGATGACTTTTTAAACAAATTATTGAATTTGAAACCAAGAAAGAATTTTCAGTCATATTTTTCAAGAAAATAGTTGCCTTTTCAACCAAAAGTGATACATTTTGTTATCAGAAGAAATTAATTTCCAAACCAAAAAGAACACTTTTGAACAAAAGAGTTGAATTTTGACGTATTTTAACAAAATATGTGAATTTTCAATTAAATAATGATTTAATTTTCATGCCAAACATTCATTTTCATCAAAAAAGTTAATTTACAACAAAAAGGTCATTTTCAACCGAATAGTTGATTTTTCTGATTTTTATGCCAAAAAGAAGAATTTTCAACAATAGAGTTAAATTTTAAAAAAAGTTAATTTTCACCAAAATAGTTGAATTTTCTACAAAAACATTGGAATTTCTCAATGAAAAAAAAGAAATTTGAAAGAAGATAGTTAAATTTTTTACCAAAAAGATAAATTTTCATCTACAATTATGAATCTTCATCCGAAGAACTGATTTTTCAACAAAGTCGTTCAACTTTGAACCAACTAGTTACATTTTGAACAAGAAACTACGAGTTTCCAGGAAAATAGCTGAACGCTCTGCAGAATTTTTTTTTACCAATGCAGGTAATTTTCAAACTAAAACCAACATTTTTCAACAAAATAGTTTTATTGCAATGCTCAAAATATTAATTTTCATACTGAAAATATTAAATTTCATCAGAAAATTCAGTTTAAATAAAAAATGTAATTTTCAACCCAGTAGTCGAATTTTTTAATATTTTCAAACCAAAAAGAAGAATTTTCAACAAAAAAGTTGAATTTCCAACAAAAAAGTTAATTTTCAACCAAATAGTGGAATTTTCTAGCAAAACATTGGAATTCCCCAAAAACAACAAAAAAACGAATTTGAAACAAAATAGTTAGATTTTTAACACAAAAGATGAATTTTCAACTAAAGTTATGAATCTTTATCCAAACAACTGATTTTTTAAAAATGTAGCTCATTTTTCAACCAACTAGTTGAATTTTTAAGAAAATAAATGAACCCTCCACAGATTTTTTCTACTAAGAAAAGTCATTTTCAAACTGAATCCAAAACTTTGCAACAAAAGAGTTGAATTTTCAAACCAAAAGTATGAATTTTCAACAAAAATGTTTATTATTTTACAACCAGCTAGTTGAATTTTTTACCAGAACATTGGAATTTCCCAATAAAAAGAAACGAATTTGAAAAAAAAATTCAATTTCTGACCAAAAAGATAAATTTTCAACTGCAATTATGAATCTTCATCCAAGCAACTGATTTTTTAATAGAATAGTTCAACTTTGAACCAACTAGTTACATTTTCAAATAGAAAATTCAAGTTTTTAAGAAAAAAGCTGAACCCTCTGCAGAATTTTTTTCACCAAGACAGGTAATTTTCAAACTAAAACCGACATTTTTCAACAAAATAGTGTCATTTCAATGCTGAAAATATGAAATTTCATCAAAAAAGTACATTTTCAATAAAAAATGTCATTTCTAACCAAATAGTTGATTTTTTTATTATTTTCAAAACATAAAGAAACAAAAATAATTTTCAAGGAAATAGTTGAATTTTCTACCAAAACATTGGAATTTCCCAATAAACAAAAATAATAATAAAACGAATTTGAAACAAAATAGTTAAATTTTTAACCAGGGAAATGAATTTTCAGCTAAAGTTATGAATCCTCATCCAAACCATTGATTTTTTAACAAAGTAGTTCAGTTTTTAACCAATTAGTTGATTTTCCAACTGAAAAAGACGAGTTCTCGAGAAAATAGCTGAACCATCCACAGAATTTTTTTGACTAAGAAAGGTAATTTTCAAACTAAATCCAAAACTTTGGAACCAAAGACTTAAATTTTCAAACCGAAAATATATACATAACAAAATATATATAATAAATAAATAAATATATATAACAAAAATATTAATTATTATTCAACCAACTAGTTAAACTTTTTAACAAAATAGTTGTATTTTTAAGAAAATATATGAATTAAAAAAAAAAAATTATATTATTTTTTAACCAACTAGTTGAACTTTCTACAAAAATAGTTGTATTTTTAAGAAAATACATGAATTTTCAACCAATATAGATGAAGTCTCCACGAAAAACATAATATGTAGTTGATATTGTTTCAAAAATAAAAGATAAGATTTTCTCACCAAAAAAGAGCAATATTAAAACAAAAAAGCAAAATTTTGATCCAGGAGAGAAAAACAATTTTCACTTAATTGTTGAATTTTCAAGTCGTAAAGACGAATTTTCTGTAAAAAAAGTTGCATTTTCAAATTCAAAATATGAATTTTCAACAAAATGGCTGAATTCTCATCCAAAAAGGATTAATTTTCTACCCATAACTGACCCATAAACCACACTTGGTCGGATATACAAAAAAAAGTAACCTCAAAGTAACTGAAATTAAACTTCCAAGTTACTGCCAAAATCTGAACTAAGTTACATTGAAAGTTACTGTTTAAAATAGTAACAAGATTACACTAAAAATTACAAATAACGTAAATTTTCATTAACTAAGTTACTTCTGATAAGTTGCTACCCAAATCTGGCAGAAATTCTTCAAATTTAGCAACAATAATTATTTATTTTTTTATTATATATTATTATTATTTATTTATTTATTTAAATTGGAAAATACCTAAGTATTTTCCAATTTCAAACGTCACATTCCAACGAGATAGACGACCGTGGAATTGACTCTTAATCAGAAACGAGCAGTCAATTTTGAAAAATTGAAGTTTCTGAAAACATGGAAGTTCGAGACTGGTTATGTTTATTTTTTCGTATTCGTAGCACGGCATGGGATGAAAAAAGAAATGTGCAGGTGTGTAAGAAAAATTGGAAATTCCCGGTCAGCAGAGTGAGGAGTATCAGAGTGATTGAGGAGATGAAAAAAAGAAATAGGCGATTTTCGTCGATCCTCCCTAGATTCGATTCGCGATACTATAGAACAGGATAGAAAACGTGTTCAAGTGATGGCGACAGTGTGCCGCTCGTATAAACTTTCATTTCGAGAAATGCAATAATCGCTTACATCGCAATAACTAGGAACCATTCGATTTTATAACCGTTGGATCTTTCCTCATCAATCATCATTTATCATCTAACTTTCCTCGGAAACCTATCTTTGGATGAAAACTTAGTTCAACTTTTTCTACTGAAAAGTTTTATTTTAAAATATTTTTCCAGAGGAACATTTCACAAAATGTGAAATATTTCCCAATAACCAAAAAAACCAATCAATTTGTTTCAATATTTTCAACTGACTGTGGTTTTGTCAATATGAGCTAAGTCAATTTTATTTAGAGCAATCAATCAAATTTCTTGACAATATGCGCCAAGTGCACTTTGTTGATTGGAATCAGTCAAATGGATTTTAATTAATAAATTGCAGGTGTTTCACAGAAACGTGTTTTCTTCGTTAAAATTCTGTTTCAGCACATTCTAAAATGTTTTAGAGTTTCCCGGAACAGAATTTTCTACAGTCTTCTGGCAGAATCTGTAATCATTGAAAATGTTTTGTAATTTTCCCTGATAGTTTAGAATTTTATAGACGATTTTGAAATTATCAGGGATCACAGCGCAAAAGGAGCTCAAAAAAGGAGAAATAGGGTGGTTTTCTTAAGGAAAAGGGAAAAATATTTATTTTTATGTGTCGAAAAGAAGAAGCAATCTTTTTGTAAGAAATTTTACATTTTTGAATAATTTTTTAATGATCTCTGCCATTGAAGATTTATTTTTAAAAATTGTATATACTGAGATCGTTGGAAATCTATCCAGAGTGATATAAAAAGGTCTGGAAAAAAATAAAATTAGTTAAATACAAACTTTTGATATGTTTACCATCGTTCTCATAAATATTTCTTTCCAAGATTTGTCATTTCATCCTTGCAATAATTAATACTTTCAATGTAAATATGAAACTAAATAAATAAATAGAAATCGATTAATATCCTCTGTTCTCTTTCTTAAATTTACAATTGCAAATTTTGTTAAATAAAAAAATTTGCCTTATTTAAAATTTTTTGAAAATATACAAAAACATGTTTTTGAGATTGATTCGAACCTGAAATTTCCAAAAATCGCGAAAAAGTTATGAAATCCCAAAAATCCTAACTCAAGACAAAAATGTTTTCCCGAAAAAGCAAAATAAAAAAATGTTTCTTTGGTTCAAGCTGTATAAATTTCAGGTTCGACATATTTAACTTTGTTCAAAATGTGTGCATATAACTCGATACAAAAAATATGTTTTTGCACATTTTCAAAGACATTGCAACTGAGCAAAAAATTTACTTTTAAATTTCGCAATTTTAAATTTTCAGCAAATAAGATAATTTTTGATTAAAATAGTTAAATTTTTGAATTGAGAACATCAGTTTTTAACGAAAAATGGAATAGTTACATTTTCGTTTCAAAAAATTAATTTTTTAATTGGAAACACTGATTTTCTCCCAAATTCTTGAATTTTGAAGCCTGAAAAAAGAATATTCTACATAAAGTTGATTTTTCAACACGAAAATATGAATTTTCAATCAAAAAGTTAATTTTCAACCAAACATTAAAATTCTTAGTTAAACCATCTAGTTTTTAAGAAACAAACAAAAACTTTAACTAAAGTGAAGCATTTTTAGCTCAGAAATGAATTTTTAACAAAGTATTTCAAAATTCGCACAAAAAATGGAATAGATACATTTTCGTTTCAAAAAATTAATTTTTTAATTGGAAAAACTGATTTTCTCTCAAATTGTTGAATTTTTTGAAGCCGGAAAGAAGAATTTTTTACAATACAGTTGATTTTTCAACAAGAAAATATGGATTTCCAATTGAAAAGTTAATTTCCAATCAAACATTAAAATTCTCAGTTAAACCATCTAGTTTTTAACAAACAAACAAAAACTTCAACTGAAATGAGGAATTTTTAACTGAAAAATCAATTTTTAACAAAGTAGTTCAAAATTCGAACGATTAGTTGAATTCTCTACCGAAGAATTGAATTTTCCAGATAAAATTCAAATTTTCTATACAAAAGTTGAATCTTTAATCCGAAAACACGAAATTTCAGCAAGAGTTGAGTTTTCAACCAAAAAAAGATTTTTTGGTCAATAAAGGAGAAAAATTGTATCCCAAATGTAGAATTTTTATTCAAAAAGATTATTTTTGAACAAAAAAGGACGAATTTTTAAGAAATTACATAAATTTTCAACAAAATATTTGAATTTTCAAAAGAAAAAAGATCAAATTTGAATCAAAAATAGAATTCCTACATTTTCATTTCAAGACACTAATTTTAAAATGAAAAAACTAATTTTCTACCAAATAGTTGAATTTTTCAATAAAAAAAATGAACTTTCTACAATAAATTTTAGTTTTTTACTGAAAAATATAAGCTTTCAATACAAAAAATAATTTCCAATCAAAAATTGCAATTTTCAGTTTACAAAAATGAATTTTTAAGAAAGTAGTTTGATTTGCCACCAAAAAGACAGATTGTCAACCAAATAAATATATATTTATATTATATTAAAAAAAGGGGAATTTCAAGAAAAAAGAGGAAACTCAGAGAAAAAGGGGAAGGCTGTGCACCCTAAATTCTTGAAGACAATTCTAAAATATTTTAGAAAATACTAGAATATTCTGGCATTTTTTATCAAAATAAGGTAATGGGTACAATGGTTGCGCCCCCCCCCCCTCAATGACGGGCCATTTACTTTTAATATATGTAATTAAGAAATATTCACAATTAAAAATATTAATAAACAGTTTTCAATAATCTAAAATGTTGTAATAAAAAAATTGAGTATTGAAAAAAAAATTTTCTTCAAGAATTTTTAAACTCTTCTTTTAGTTTGTGTTACAACTAAGAGCATATAAGATTCAATTTTTGGTTAAATTGTATTTTTTCTCAGCACTCAATTTTTTCATCGCTCATTCCTGGACATGAAAAACACTGATTTCAACATCTTTCAATAATTTTCCTAAAATATTCTGGATTTTCGTTTTAATTTCTAAGCTATCCTGAACCTTTTTATCTTAATAGTCTCTGTAAATTCTAGAATGTTCTAAAAAATTTTCAGAGAAACTAGAATCTTCTGTAAGACTAGAATATTCCGAAATTTATTACAATAATTTATGATATTATTGAACAATTTGAGAATATCGCCCAATTGTCCGAAAAAATTCGAGTTTTTAAATTAGTCTTCATAATTAAAATGTCATCTTTTACTGTGTAATTCAATATTTTTTCTTCAAGTCATAAAAATAAGTTACAGAAATCTTTCTATGGGAAAAGAATATTTCCATTTCATTATATCGGGTTTATAATATATTTGATAGATTTTCGATATTATGAAAATGAAACTTCTAAAATTAATCAAGTTTTTTGGGTCATAAGAAAAAATTTATTGGTTGGCATCCGAAATATAATTGTTTAAATTTTGAAAGTAGGTAATATCGCGACGACTGAAAATACCGAAAAATAAAATTAGTGACACTCCAGGAATAAAATTACCAACATTTTAAAATATCCGACTTTATAAAATTACCGACTCAGAAGAATTTCTGAATTATAAGATTCCCGAATTTAGACAATTAAAAAACTGTTTTAATAATAAATAATAAAATAATGCATAACATTAAAAATATTTTCATCCAATACAAATATTTTATTTGGTTTATTATTAATTCTTACTTAACAATTTTTTAATTTAATAATGTCGGAAATTTTATTTCGGGAATTTTCAAATTTGGTAATATTATAAACTATCAGGAATGTTTCTAATTTTTTTTTGTTTACATGTATATATTCTTAATGTGATTTTGGAATTTTTAGTTTTTTACAATTTCGTAACGCTTCGAATAATACGAAACAATTTTTACCCATGAAATTTTTTTTTCAAGAAATTCTGAATTAAAAAAATTTTTACTTCCTTTTTTTTATTACTTTTCACTAGCAAAAACTGTACAAAGAACAAGTACAAGCCTTTTCAATCAAAGAGAAATTACGATACAATTACTTAAAGAAAAAAATTATTCAATATAAAAAAAAATACATTTTATTCAAATATAAAAAAAAAAACTTTTGAAAGAATACTTGTAGAGCAAACAGTTTTTATAATTTTTTCTTTAAAATTAAATTTTGAAGTATACAATAAGGAAATATAAAGAAAGACAAAGTGAACCTATTTTGGGAATCGATTAAAAAAAAATCAAAATATTTCGTAGAACATGAAAATAACCATATGGAGAGAAGCTGTAGGATTCAATTGGAACCTCAAAATTTATATTTCCCGGGAGTTTGCACACTAAAAGAAAGAGTTTCAGTTAATTAGACTGGAAGTAAGCAAAGCTTTCGGTATTAATTCCTGCAAATATCAGTAAAAATATTCCGAGTTTAAAATAAAAAAATTGCGTTTTTCGTAAACGTTGCGAACTTCAGACTCATCTGGACTCTCTTATAATGTCCTTTAATAGTCTACAATTTTGTAAACTGTTTTATAAATTTAAAATGTGTATGTAGTAATTATAGCCTATATTATTTTTAGGTTTTCGGTGCGTCGTATCTTTTTTTCGGGGAGGGGGGGGGGGGGCGAGAGACGGAGAGGGAAAGGAGGGGTAGTGAGGAAGAGGTGGAAAGTAGAGGAAATTACGGGAGGGATATTAGGTGAAGCAAGGGAAGAGGAAATAGGGGAAGGGATGGAAGACAAGAGAAAGTAGAGTAAGTAGATGAAGTGATTGGTGGGAAAGAGAGGCGAGGGGACGAAAGTGGAAGTGACTAGTAAAGTAGGAAAGGGAAGTGATGAGAAGTAGGGGGGTTAAGCAGGGGAAGTTTGTGGAGGAGACGGGAAGTAAGGGTGAAGAGGGGACTAAGGAAAAGGCAGAAAAGTTGAGGGTAGCAAATAGGGGGAGTGAAAGTAAGGTGAGGGTGAGGAAGTAAGTGAGGATGGATGCCAAGATGATATCAGATAGAATAAGATTGGATGGGATCGAATAGGATAGGGTCAAATCAGATCAATAAAGGTATGACAGGATAGGATAGAAAAGAGAGAGAGCGGGAATGATAGAAGTCTGAAGAACAGAGGATGCAGGTGTAGTTACTGATAGGAAAGTGAGGCATGGATATGGGAGTAGACATGAGGGGTACCAGGGTAAGGTAAGTAGGGGAAGTGAGTGTAGGAGACGGGAAGTGACAGTGGAGAGGGGACATGAAAGAGGAAAGGAAGATGAGCGGAAGTAAATGAAGGGAGTGATAGTGATGGGAGTGCTATGGAAGTGAGGAAAGGTGAGGGGTGGTAAGATAGGACAGGATTGGATAGAATACGATCGGATCGGAAAGAACAGAACATGGCGGAAGAGGAGATGAGATAGGGGGGATATTAGGAGAAGGGTGGAGAGGAAGAAGGGTGAGTAATTGGTAGGGAAGTTATGCGAGAGGATGGGAGTGGAAGTTTTGGGAGAAGTAGGGAAGGGAAGTGAGAGTGATGGGAGTGCTATGGAAGTGAGGGAAGGTGAGAGGTGATAAGATAGGACAGGATTGGATAGAATACGATCGGATCGGAATGAACAGAACATGGCGGAACAGGAGATGAGATAGGGGGAATACTAGGAGAAGGGTGGAGAGGAAGAAGGGTGAGTAATTGGTAGGGAAGTAATGTGAGAGGATGGAAGTGGAAGTTTGGGGAGAAGTAGGGAAGGGAAGTGAGAGTGGAAGTTTAGAAGGGAAGTTAGAGGAAATAGGAAAGGATGAGCAGGAAAAGTGAGTGAAGGAGATGGAATGTAGGGAAAGTGTGGGTGAAGAGGGAAGGTAGGGGAGGGAAGGATGGGGTGATGAAATGAATGAGAATGTGAAAGTGAGGAAAGTGGATGGGAAATAAGTGAGGGGTGTGGAGTGGATGCTAAAGTAGGAATGGATAGAAGATGATTAGATGGGATGAGATACATTCGGATCGAAATGGACAGGACAGAACAGAAGAGGAGAGGAGAGAGGTGGGAATGACAAGGGAAGGTGGGATTTTTGAGACTATTTTTTTGGATAAAATGCTTTATTCAAAAAGAATACCGGGTTTACTGATCATAAACACCCAGGCATGTTATGACGAGGGAATTTGGCACATGGATTGGGAATTCAAATTGCATATATATGCTTATTGCGTAGTCTTCCATAATGTATGTCTCGTGAATTAATACAGTCTTCTCACTGTCAGATCCATGGAGCGTTCGGTGCACCATTACCTTACGTTTTTATTTGATAATCTATTAAAAATGCCCTCTGTGGAAGATTCACGTCTCGCTTTACTACGCCTTTTACAGTGCCAGGAAATGCCTTTGCGGTGGCATTCAGTGAAAATTTCTCTACTACGCTGCGGGTTATGCGGCTCAACTTGTAAATAACGTGTCCAATAGACTTTTTCAAAACCGTAGAATGGCTTTCATACTTTCGTAAAAGCCTCGAGGCAACCAGAAACCAGATCGTTGGGGGACTAGGAATAATCCGATAGCGACCTCATACATACACATGTATGAATAATTTCACGCCAGAATTCGCTCGTTTCCTTTTTCGCCTCTCTAAAAGGCTACGCCACCAATGAATGAAATCAAGGCCTTTCAGCTGTGTAACTAGCTGTTTAAGAAAACATCGAGGCTCAAGAGGAAAGCCTGACTGAATTCCAAATTCAGTTTGCCTTTTTTTATCAAAAAAGTGGGTCATTATTTGAATATTAATTATTATTAGGTACAGATAAAAAAAACCTAACTTATGAATTACAGACTGCTAAACTTTTTAACACTTTTAAACAAAATTCCTAAATGAGTATCATAATGAATTCAATATAAAATGCTTAGGACTTCAAGATGACATATTTTGCATTTTCAGCAAAATAATTCATTTTTCAACAAAAGAGTTCAGTTGAGATTTCAAGTAGATTTTCGAAATAAAAACACAAATTTCATAGAAAATAGTGGCCGTTTTGTTACCCAAAAGATGAATTTTCAGTGAAAAAGATAATTTAAGAAAATGAAAATAACAATTATTTGAAATTTCAAGCCGAAACGACGAATTTTTTAGAAGATATTTGAATTTTTGACTAAGAAAGAGAAATTTTCCAACAAGAACTTTTAACCAATAAAAATGAATTTTCAACGAAATAGTTGAATTTTGGAATAAAAAAAATAATTTTCAAAAAAAAAATTGAATTTAAAAAAATTGTCGACAAAAAATGAGATTATATAAATAATGAGATTGATTTCGAACTGAAATGATGGATTTAAAAAAAAAATTAATTCAAACAATGGAGTTTTTCAAACAAGTAGTTGAGTTTTCCATTAAAAAATGTAAATTCTCATAAAAATATACTACTTGATATTTCAGCAAAAAAAAAAGATTTTTTTATAATTCAAAAACAGTTTTCAAACAAACAATACAAATTTCGAAAATCCTCCGCCAAAACAAATTATTCAATTTTTAACCAAACAGTTGCATTTTTAACCAAAAAAAGATCAAATTTCCACCAAAACAAATTCATTTAAAAATTCAAAAGACGAATTTTCAAGAAAAGAGTTCAATTTTCAACAAAAGACTTGAATTTTACACAAAGATAGATTTTTTAGTCAAGAAAAAACAAATTCCTACCAAACATTTGAATTATTAGCTAAAACGGATAAGTGTTTAGCCAAAATTGGAATAGTTGAATTTTCAATTCAAAGAATTGATTTCCTACGAGAAAAAGTTGAATTTTTAACCAAATAGTTGAATTTTCCAGCAAAATGATAAATTTTTTTTAAGGACAGTTGAAATTAAAACCAAAAACCATAAATTCACAAATAAGAACCTTTTTACTAAAGAAGATGAATTTTCCATTCTAAATTATGAAATTTCTATCCAAAAAAGAGAACAAAATAATTAATTTTTCAACCAGTTATTTGAGTTTTTGAATAAATAGTTGAATTTTCAACCGCCAAAGATAAATGATCAACCAAAAGTACAAACTTTTAATAAAAGAGTTGAATTTTCTACCAAGAAGGATTTTTTAGTCAAGAATAAAATATTTTAACCAAATATTTTTATTTTAAACTTAAAACGCTTAATTTTGAAACAGAAATGGAATATGCAGTTCAATTTTCAGTTCAAAATATTGA
>CAKNXH010001544.1:240582-265147 GCA_932178445.1 Andricus quercusramuli | reverse complement strand
AGGTAGTCGAATTTTTAACCAGAAAAGATCAACAAAAAATGTAATGGTTGAATTTTCAGCTAAAAACTGTAAGTTAAAAAAAATTCATTATTTAAATTTTCAGTTAAGAAAATTAATTGGAAAAAAAATTTGAAGAAAATTAAAATATACTCTCAACAAAATTAATTTTCTACCAAGAAGTTCAATTTTCAAAGAAGTAGATAAATCTTTTAGCGAAAATATGAATTTTTAACAAAACAGTTGAGTTTTAAATAAAGTAATTAATTTTTTATCCAAAAGTTATAAATTCTGAACCAAAAATATAGTAGTAGACATTTCAATTTCAAAAAATGAACCTTCAATCAAAAATAGCTGAATTCCCTTCTTTGTTTCTATTAACTCAGTTCGCATTTTAAAAAATAAATCGAGAAAAAGGGGATTTTTTCAAAAAACAATGGAAAGAAGAGATGTTCATAGAAAAAGGGAAAAAGCGCAAAATATTTTGAAAGGGTTGTTTCGTTTTGTGCAGGTTGAAGAATAGCCAGAGGCAAAAGACACTCAGTGACGTAAACAATAGCCTCTTTAACAGAGTTTTTCAAGAGAGTCTGCAGAAAAGATAATTTCAAATCTCAGATATTTTCGCAAGAGATACAAAATATCGATTATTTTACTACTTCGAGGCGGGGTTATTGCCTTTAAATTTGTAAGCTTTGTGTCAAATAAAAGAATGTTAAAAAAATTAATATTAATTTAAAAAACATACCTTTGAGCGTAATGATAAGTTTGAAATAAACTAGGTTTTCTTTAGTTAATTTTCTGATCTTTAGCCCTTTACTTATGACTTTTTTTGAAATCTTTTTTGAATCAAAAATATTTGTTCTGAAAATTTTTATTTTTAAATTAAAAGATCATTATTTTTCAGTAGAAATATTGCACCTTCCTTGGACAAAAATGCAACTGTTTTGTTGGAAATTCAACAACTTCCTAGGAAATTTACTTTTCGTTTAAAATTTGTATTTTTCAGTTGAAAAATCAATTGAAATTCTTTTGGATAAAAATTCAATTCTTTTTTTGGAAAATTTGTCTCGTGATTTAGAAATTCACCTGGTTTAGTAGAATTTTCATCTTTCTTGAATAAAAATGCAACTGTTTGGTTTAAAATTCATACTTTTTGGCTGAAAAGTCTGCTGGTTGGTTGAAAATTTAACTATTTCGTAGAAAATTTACTTTTTGGTAAATTCATCTGCTTCAAGAGAAATTTCATCTTTCTTGGATAAAAATACAACTTTTTAGTTGTTAGCTTATTATAGATCAATATTTTTTAAATTGATCAATATTTATTATAAATTAATACTAAAAACATAATATAGAGAATTAAACTATTTCGTTAAGAATTCATCCGTTTTGGTTGAAAAAATTCGTCTTTTCCAATGAAAAATTAAATTTTGTTCGTAGAAACTTATTTTTTGTTTAAAAAATTCATATTTCGATCTTGAAAAGTCAACTAGAATTTTTTCTGGATGAAAATTCAACTATTTTTTTGAATTTTTTTTCTTTTTTGAATAAAAATTCATCTGCTTCAACAGAATCTTAATCTTTTTTGGATAAAAATGCAACTATTTGGTAGAGAATGCAACAATTTTGTTGAAAAGGTTTTTTTTAAGTTTTCTTTTTGAGTAAAAATTCGCCTATTTGGATTGAAATATCAATATTTTTTGTTATAAACTTATTTTTCGGTTTGAACTTAATATTTTGATCGTGAAAAGTTAACCAGAATCTTTTTAACAGGAAATTCAACTATTTCTTTTAATTTATCTTTTTGATTTATGAATTCATCCGCTTTGGTAGAAGTTTCTTTTTTTTAATGAAAATGCAACTTTTTGGTTGAAAATTCTTCTTCTTTGCTTGAGTATTCAAATATTTTGTTTGAAAGATTTAGTTGAATCACATTGTTAAGAAATCACTTTTTTTAAGAGTTATATTTTTAGTTGGACATTCAGCTCTTTGGTTACAAGTGTAACTATTTTGTTAAAAATTAATCTTTTTGAATTGAAAATTGACTTCTTGAGTAAAAGTTGAACTACATTGCTGAAAATTCATTTTGTGATTGAAGGCTTATGTCTTTGGTTAAAAATGTAACTGTTTAGTGGAAAAGCCTTTTTTTGGTTCAAAATTAATTTTTCAACTGAAAATGTAATTTTTCCATTTTTTCAAGAATTATATTTTTTAGTTGAAAATTCCCCTTTTTTGGTGAAGAAAATAACTTTCTTGGTTTAAAATTTCATTTTTGTTGGGTAAAAATGCATCAGTTTCGTGGAAAATAATTTCTTACTGAAGTCATATGTTGAATTTTGCACGAAAAAAGATTATTTCTCAACCAAAAATGGAATAGTTAATTTTGAACTAAAATGATGAATATTTGACTGGAATAGATGAATTTTCAAACAAAAAGATAAGGTTTCAAATAAGAAGATTAATTTTGAAATTTAATGAATGATTTTCTACAAGAAAAAATACATTTTTTTCAAGAAAAGAAATGAATTTTAAAATAAAAAAGACAAACTTTTAACCAGATGGATGAATGTTCAGTAAAAAAAAACAATTAATTTTTCACACACAAACAAATTTCCACATTTTCAAATAAAATAAAGGGTCTTTTACTGAAATAGATGAATTTTGAACCTGAATAGATAAATTTTCAGGCAAATAGATGAATTTTCAACAAAAGCGTTTAACTTTCAACCAAGTAGTTGTATTTTTGACCAAAAAGATTAATTTTCAAATAAAGTTGTAAATATTTAAATGGAATACTTGATTGTTTAACCAAAAGTTGAATTTTCAAAGAACAAGATTAATTTCCAGACAAAAAAATTAATAATAATAGTGAGGATTTTTGAACAACAAAAAGTTTCCATCCTAATAGTTGAATCTTGAACTAAAAAATATCAATTTTCCTCAAAAAATGGAATAGTTGAATTTTGAATTGAAAAACTTAATTTTCAAGCAAACTGATAAATTTTCAAATAAAATGATGAATCTTCAATTGGAATAGTTGAATTTGAAACCGAAAAGATGAATTTTCAAATAAAAGGATTAGTTTCCATACTTTTCAACTTTTCAACAAAATACATTAATTTTCAACTTAATATTTGAATTTTGAACTAAAAAAGGTGAATTTTCGACTCAACATTTGAATTTTTAACAAAAAATATGAGTTTTCAACATAAAAATTATATTTTTGAGTTACAATTTTCAGTTAAAAAATCAATATTCAACCAAGCTTATGAATTCTCAACTAAAATGATAAACCATTTATTGGAATAGTTGATTTTTAAACTATAAATGGTAATTTTCAACCAAAGTGATCAATTTTCAAATAAAATGATAAATGTTCAACTGGAATAATTTCATTTCAAACAAACCACATGAATTTTCAACTAAAATGACTGAGAATGATAAATTTTTAACCAATAGTTCAATTTTACAAAAAAATAGAGAAGAATGTTCAACACAAAATAGAATAATTAAACGTTAAGTTGAACAAATTAATTTTTAACGAAAAAAAAAAAACGATTTTCAATCAAACAGTTCAATTTTCAACTAAAATGATGAATCTTCAACTGGAATAGTTGAATTTTATACCAAAAAGTTACAACAAATTTTCACCAAATATTTTAATTTAAAAAAAAATATCAATCAAACAGTTAAACTGTTGTATAAAAAGATACTTTTTTAACCAAAAATAGAATAGTTAAATTTTCTGTTCAAAAAACTAATATCTAACTAGAAAAAAATATGGATTTTTAACCAAAGTGATCAATTTTCAAATGAAATGATGAATCTTTAACTGGAATAATTGAATCTTGAAACAAACAGATACATTTTCAATTAAAATTATGAATCTTTCACTGAAATGGTTGAATTTTCAACCAAAAAGATGAATATTTAACCATGAAGATTAATTTTCTACAAAGAATACGAATTTTCTACGGAACATATGAACTTGCAACCAAGTTGTTGAATTTGCAACGGAAAATGATACATTTTTAACCAACAGTTGAATTTTACAGAAAAAAAGAGACGAATTTTCAACAAAAAATGGAACAGTCAAACGTTAAGTTAACAAATTAATTTTTAACGAAAAAAAAACGGATTTTCAATCGAACAGTTCAATTTTCGACAAATGGGATGAATTTTCAACTAAAATGATGAATCTTCAACTGGAATAGTTGAATTTTATACCAAAAAGGTACAAGAAATTTTCACAAAATATTTTAATTGAGAAAACGATCAATTCTATCAATCAAACAGTTAAGCTGTCGTCTAACAAAGATACATTTTTGATCAAAAACAGAATAGTTAAATTTTCTTAAAGACAAAACTAATTTCTAAAAAAGAAAAGCGAATTTCCAACGAAATAGTCACATTTTCCACTGGAATAGATAAATGTTCAGTTAGAAAAATGGATTTTCAACAAGCTCGTTAAATTTTCAATCAGAAATGAATTTTCAATTAGAATGATGAATCTTCAACTGGGATAATTGACTTTTATACCAAAAGGTACAAAAAATTTTCGTCCAAAAAGATACAATTTTAACCAAAGATGAAATAGTTAAATTTTCTGTTAAAAAAACAACTAATTTCAAGCAAAAAAAAACGAATTTCCAACAATATAGTTAAATTTTCGGCTGGAACAATTAAAGTTTTGGTAAAAAAAAAATGATTTTCAGCATGGTCGTTAAATTTGCAATCAGGGATGAATTCTCAATTAAAATGATGAATCTTCAACGAAAAGAATTAATTTTTTAAAAAGAACGAAGGAGTTAAATTTTCAACTAAAATAGATGAATTCTCAACAAAAAATGTAATGTAATTTAAATTTCAACCAAAAAAGATTTCAATTTTGAATGAAAAATCGTCAAGTTCGACCAAACCAGACAAATTTTCAGGAAAAGTTGTGTTTTTATTTAAAAAATACTTTTCAGTCAACAGAGAAAACAAATGTAAAAAGAATTGTTGAATATTCAAGGAAAAATATATGAATTTTTAACCAAGAAGAAGAATTTTTTACGAAAAAGGACGAATAATCAATAAAACACAGGAAGTTATTATAGAGTACAATAAAAGAAAGAAAATAAAAAGGGTATACTTAGCCTAATATTTGATTTACACTTTACTTTGACCAAGTTTCTTAAGTTTTAACTTCATCCTACATGGTTGTTTCTTCTTTTTCATTCACCTAAGTAAAAACTCATTCCCTATAACAAGCATTTTTTAGCAAAAATGAAACATAATTTACTTCGTTCACGAAAACTACCCTTTGTAGGCCAGGTTTCTCAATTTTAATGAAAACTTGTATTCAATTTATTTATCTCTATGAACGATTGAAAAAAAGGTTCACTGTACCATTGAGTTCGTTTTGATATAGAAAATAATATCAAATAAGCCATATTAATAAAAAAAACCATTTCTTTGCTGTTCCATAATAGGGACATGTATTATGGAACACCGGTAAAAGAGTCCAAAAATTGTTTCATAATAGGTACATAAAGGTCGTTCCGTATTTTCATAAATATAATAACTTTGCCTAAACTCAATTAAACTTTTAATAGGTGTCTCGCATTCAGAAAAGATCAGCGCATTCATTGATATAAACATTTTGTAAATATACTATCGTTCAAAAATTAACGAAAATCTCAAAACCTCAAAATTTGTCTCATGATAGGTACCTTTACCTTATTTCGGGTCTGATCTAAATATTTAATGTGTAAATTGAAAAAAACTTATTTTAAGTGTATTTTTATGTAAGTATTAGACAAATTATTAAATTATGTTCCCCTAGCAATTCATTGCTCCTCATTGAATTAGTAACTTGGTGTTACTGAGCAGATTAGTAGAATACCCTTACTAATTCATTTAGTAACCTAAATCTAATCATTTTTTCTAGTAGAAAGTGATAAAATTACTAATTTAACAGTCAGATAATATGCTACTAATTGAATTAGTAAAATTTCTACTAATTCGGATTTAGAGAGTAGTAAACAATTTTTGGAGACTAAAAATTACGTACAGAAAGCGGCGAGGGGGGAGATTGACATATTTTGTTACAGTCTGTTACAGGAGGTGGGGGGGGGGGTTCTCAGAGAGGGCCTATAATCCGTTACATAATTTAAGTATGGCCCCTCATGTATAATGGAATAAAGGCACCATTCAAGAATTAATTTACCCCTCAGCTGAAAAAAATGCAGAAGGAATCTAAATTGCGAAGAAGACTGAGTGCTCGTTTCTTTTGTCGGTAAGAGATTCACGAGCGAAAATCGCTTAGGCTGGCCGTAAAGCGCTAGACTCCTTGAAACTGAGATCCTTACAAGTCGGATCTTCCTGCAAGGATTATTTCTCCTGTCTGGTGCAACGAACTAACTTTTTGAGAGTTGGCATGGCAAGTGGAAGGGAAAAAGGGATGAAAGGGTTTAAAGGGGTTAAAGGGGTGAAAGGAGAGAAAAGCTAACTGCGGGCTCTGCAGCTGGAACAGGCATACTTATCTGGAATGGAATCCAGGCCGGGAGTTGGAGCTCCCAAACTACTCTTCAAATGCGAAGCACGGAACAAAGCTATACAGCTTCGCGAAGTGTAGTGTTCATTAGCCTTCCCATGCGGTCCAAATGCTTTCTTAAACGACGAAGTAGTCAAGTTTTCAGAAAAAAAATCGTTGAAGAGACGCCAGTTTTCGCGCGATCGGCGCCAGCAAAAATAAAGTTAGATTAAAATAATTCAAGAAAGTATTGGAAGTTTCAGCTGATCGACACACTTGGCAGACGTTTTTTACAGGTCCATTAAGCTAGCACCTCCACAATCGAATTTTGGGATTTTTCATAGCTCAGAATTTTGGGCTTTTTTTGGGCGTCAATTAAAATTTTTGGGCTTCTTTACTTCCTGAAACCACAAAATAATAAAAATGACATTCCACCAGAATTTTGGGTTTTTTTTGGGCTCTTGAAAGATTATTTTTTGACAAAGTTATGTCTGCATGGTGCCAAGTAGTTGATTTTTAACATTCAGGGTTGGAGCCCAAACAAGCCAAAAAATACGCCGGGATTAAATTCGCTAAAAATTAAAATTTTATGAAGGAGGTTGATTTTGCAGCTTAAGGGTTGTTTTGGGGGATTTTCTTTTGCGGATTTCGAGAGCCCAAAGAATCCCAAAATTTTGGTGGAATTGAACTTTTATTATTTTGTGGTTTTAGGAAGTGGGGGTGCTAGGTTAATGTAAGCTAGCACGTCCACAAGAAAATTGATTTTTTGAAAAAGTAAAAGAGCCCAAAAATTTTGATTGGGGCCCAAAAAAAGTCCTAAAGAAGCCCAAAATTCTGAACTGTGAACAATCCAAAAATTCGATTGAGGAGGTGCTAGGTTAATGGACCTTTCTTATTCCTTGTGAGGGTGTTTGATCCAAAAATGTAGATCAATCAATATCAATAAGAACAGCAGAATAAAATTAATGTTGATACCATATTGAATTCGCCATGAAACGCTTCGAATTCCTGAGTTTCTGGGTCAAAATATATTTTATTCTAAAGAAAATAGTTAAATTTTCAACCAAAGAAGATTTTCTATCAGAAGGGATGAAGTTTCAGCCCAAAAAGTTGAATTTTCAACAAGAAAGGTAATTTTCATTTAAGAAAGATTCATTTTACACTAAATATTCGATTTTTCAAAAAAGAAAAAAATACTTTCGACCAAACAGTTCAATTTAAAACCAAATACTATAACTTCTAAGCAAGAATAAGTTTTCAACAACAAAAAAACCTTTCTACCATTAAAACTGAATTTTCAATCCAAGAGGACATTTTAAGAATACATTTGAATTTTCAACAAAAAAGTCTAATTTCGACCACAAAAGACGCATTTTCAATCAAACGGTCACATTCTCAAACAAAAGATATTACAATTCTACCAAAAATAGTTTCACTTGCAACCAAGTGGTAGAATTTTCAAGACAAAAGAACGAATTTTTTAAAAGAAATTTGGAATTTCAATCCGAAAAGTTGAATTTCCAATAAGAAAGTTAATTTTCAACCCAGAAAGATAAATTTTCTACCAAAAAGGTGGACTTTCAAGCCAAAAAGACGATATTTTTACAAAGCAGTTGAATTTTTAATCCAAAAGTATGAATTTTCAACAGAAATTTTAATTTTTTAACAAATAGTGGAAGTTTCGATCAAATAGTTGAATTTTTCTGCCGAAATAGTTAAATATTTAACCAAAAAGATTAATTTTCTACTAAAAAGAAAAACAACGAAATTTCAACAAGATTAAAAAATTTAGAACGAATTTTCTACGATAAAACTGAATTGTGTACCCAAAAACATGAATTTTCAAAACAAAGTTCATTTTCAACTAAATAGTTTCATTTTCAAGCAGATAGTGAAATTTCCAACTAAAAAGATACATTTTTAACTGAAAAAGTGAATTCCATACAAAATTGTTCAACTCTTATAACAATAGTTGATTTTTTAACTAAGAAAGACAAATTTGTGATAAAATGCATGAATTTTCAACCAAATAGTTGAATTTTAGTAAAAAAAAAAACGATGTTTCCACCTAATAATTAAACGTTCAACTAAAGATATGAATTTTTGACCAATAAGATGAATTTTCAAACCAAAAATATGAATTTTCAACAAAGAAGATAAACTTTCTACAAAAAAAACAACGAAATTTCAATAAGATACAAAGATACAAAAAAAATGAAATTTTTACCAAAAGAGATGAATTTTCAAACCAAAAAAATGAATTTGTTTTGAGGCAATTGAATTTTCAACCCAAAAATATGAATTTTTAACAAAAAAGTTGTTTTTTTAACTGAATAGTTTAATTTTCTACTGTAAAGTTGAATCTTCAACTAAAATGATGAATCTTCAACCAACAGAAAAAATGCATTTTTGAAAAAGTAGTTCAACTTTCAACCAAAAAGTTGAATTTTTAGCCAAAAAGAGACATATTTTCAGTAAAATAAATTATTTTTTAACCAAATAGTTGACTTTCCAATTAGAAAAGATCAATTTGTAACTAAAATTTTCAATTTTGAACTAAAAAAGATTTCTCATCAAAAGAGATGAATTTTCCGCCAAAAAAGGCGAATTTTCAACAAGAAAGTTAATTTTGATTTAAGAAAGATGAATTTTGTTCTAAATGTTTGAATTTTGAATGGAAAAAAAATAATTTCTAACAAATGGGTTCTTCAGAAAAGGGGAAAATAGGGGAATAGGGAAAAGAGTGTGAAGCAAGATGTCCTAAAAAATCCAATGCTTTTTGTTGTGATCACGCACTCCCTAAACTTGTTACATTTGCTGGAAAAATAAATTGATATTTAAAAAAAAAAAGTTTAAACTGCGATCCAGGGGAATAAACCACCCTAATAATTTTCAAACTATTTATTAACGGTAATTTCCGTAAAAATAATATGTGCCGACCAAGAAATACAACTGGTAGTACCAGACTCTGAGGAAAAAAAACTTTTCTCAATACGACCACAAATGCTACCCCTAATCGTAAAAAACTTCCCCTTATAGGAGTTGAATTTCAAAATATATTTTTCAATTTTCAAAAGAATTCTGTGTCAAATTTTCAAAATTCACGATCAGATATTTTAAACCCTTTAGAAGGTAGTTTTTCAAACTTAGGGGTAGTATTTTAGTTCTAATTAAATCAATTCTGATTTTGTGGGCGTCCAGTATTATTATTTGTATTTTCTGCAGAAAATTAAATATTTTTACTAAAATTAACATTAATTAATAGTAGTTAGAATCATTTTGGGGCTGTTCAAGGTCCCAGGAGTACGGTTCAAACTTTTTTTTTTGTAAAAAAAGACTCTTTTACTTTTCGCCAAATGGAAAAAGTTTACGAAGCGCGTGATCCAAAAAAAGATTAAGTTTTTTTAGGAGACCTTAGAGAATGAAGTATGAGACAGAATACAAGTATAGAATATAAATTTATAGTATCAAAGTTATCAAATACTTTGATAGTTCAAAATTCTCTGTCATTAACAAAAAATAGAAAATAATGAGGTGGAAAAATTGGTTACTTCTCTAAATTATAGTACAGTGAAAATATCGATATAGTGTGGTTTTTCCCATTACCATGTATGCTGATTTCAAGCTCGCGAGAGTAATTCAAGCGTGATTCATCATAGTTAAAAGCCATGTCCGAGTGGTGAAGGGGCTCTGGAGCCAGAAAAAAAGTGGAGGTGAATGGATAGGAGGCGGACAGAAATGAAAGCTGCAAATAAAAAATGAAACATCTGAAATGCATGCATGGAAGATCCATGGGAAAATGCAGGCAGGACAAGCGATATCCAACCTGACGCATGATGTTGGCGAGAGCCATGTCCAACCTGACGGAACGAGCTTTAAACGGACACGTGTGCAAAACGTAAAGAAGAAAAGTATTCCACCGCATTGCACCAGATCATTGCGAATAAGAAATATAAGAAGAAAAAGGATTCTTTACAGGAAAAAAATTTATACAGACCTGTGACTCACTTTAGAGACAAAAAATAAGGCGAATAGTGTCACAAATTTGAAAAAATGATATCAAAATAATTGTCCTTCTAGAAATTGTTTATGTCAGATTTTAGAAGGATTTTACTACTCACATACATGTATGGCTGACTTTAAATTCCTTATACTACTCGATATCCTTCAAGGCTGATTCAACATGATTCATACTACTTATCTGGCTGACTTCAAAGTTGGAATACTAGTTGCTATTCCACTTGATTTATGGTACTTTTTGAATAATTAAAAAGTGACTTATACTACCTAATGAATCATTGAAAGAATTCTATTAAAAAAAGGTGCCGAGGTGGAATTATATTTCAAAAAAGTATAGATAATGTCACAAATTTAAAAAAATTGCGTCAAAATAATTGCCCTTCTAGAAATCTTTTATGTCAGATTTCAGGAGGATTTTACTACTCTCATACATGTATGGGTGACTTTAAATTACTTATACTACTCCATAACCTTCAAGCCTGATTCAACATGATTCATACTACTTATCTGTCTGACTTCAAAGTTAGAATAATAGTTGCTATTCCACTTGATTTATGGTATTTTTTGAATAACTAAAAAGTGTTTATACTACCTAATGAATCATCGAAAGACTTCTATTGAAAAAAGGTACCTAGTTGGAACTATATAAAAAAAGTGTAGATAGTGTCACAGATTTGAAAAAATTGCGTCAAAATATTGTCCCTTATCAAAATATCTTACGTTTGATTTCAAAAGGATTATACTACTTGAATGTACGGCTGACTTTAAATTCCGTTTACTACTTGATATCCTTAAGTCTGATCCTGCATAATTCATGCTACTTAGCTGGCTGGCTTTACATTCGGAATACTAGATGACATTCTACTTGATTGATAATAATTTTCTGGCTGATTTAAAAATGACTTACACTACTTAATTAATGAATTATGGCAAGCCTTCTATTGAATGAAAATGCCTTGATTAAACTATGAAATAAACACAGAAATAAAAAATAGTATAAATAGTATCACAAATTTAAAAAAATAGCGTCAGAAATATTTTCAAGTATTGAACTCATGTGTAGTCCGAATTTAAAAGTGTATAGTCCTTCATCAAAAAGTGTGCAATGGAAAATTAACTTTATTTTTTGAGCACATTTTCGATTTTTCTAACCTAATATTTTGAAAGTATATTAGATGCGAACTAAATTAATAAAACCCAGTAAGACAATTTTACCATTTTTAGTTGAAAGTTCATTATTTTTAATTTAAAAGTCTACTATTAAATTTTTGAATAAGAATTAATCTTGTATGATCGAAAATTTTATTATTTCATTCAAAATTGAATTATTTTGTTGAAAATTCAACAATTCTGTTGAAAAGTCATCCTGCTTGGTTGAAGTTCAACTGTTTTATTGAAGATTTTTCTTTTCAGTCTGAAAATTATTCCTTTTCTGTAGAAATTTTACCTTTTGTGGTCAAAAATTTAACTGTATGCTTCAAAATTAATTTCTTTTCGTTGAAAATCTACTTTTTTGTTAAAAAAACAATTGGTAGAATAATTAAGGATAATAGAATAAAATAAAAATAAAATAACATAAAATAAAAATATAAAATAAAATAAAAGATAATAGAAGAAAATTCGTATTTCCAGCTCGAAAATTCAACAAATCCAACCTGTGAAATAAAACTTTGTTCGTTTTTTTCATAAAAATTTAATTCTACTCAATAAAAATTGAACTTGCCCATTTTTGGTTAAGAATTCATCTTTTTTAGTTTGAAAATCCAACTATTTAGTTAAAAATTTTTTGGGACGGAAAAAGATATAAACCAAAAATAAATGTAATAAAATTTGGACTAACATCACACCCATTGTTTAAACTACTTTATTGAATATCCATGTAATTTTTTAAAAATTCGCCTTTTTGATAGGAAATTTATCTTCTTGGTTGAAAATTCAACTATTTGGTTAAAAATTTATGTATTTTGTTGAAAATTCAGCATTTTTTATTAGGAACAAAAAAATGTTCTGGGTTAAAAGATTTGAATTTTTTTCCGAAGAATATGACTTTATAACTGAAGAATTTAATTTTTAAAGAACTAAAAACAGTTCCATTTTCATTAAAATACTTGAATTTTCAATCCAAAAAGACGAATTCTTTAGAAGACAGTTGACTGTTCTGAAAATAAAAACTACCTTGATCAAATATATTTTAGTTTTATTGGCTTGATTTCTGCGTATTTTGTTGCTTGAACTAAATATTTTCTAATTAACTGATTTTATTAATAAGACTATATTTTAATAAAGAATGTTGACAATTCACTCTCAGTATCTCTAAATATTAAACAAGACCTCGCCGTAAGCTCACTCTTAATAATTCGTAATGCTTTAAAAAATGCATGGCCGACTTAAAATGACGTGCACTACTTGACAGCATTTATGCCTCATTCAATGTGATTTATACTACTTAAATAGCTGACAAAACTATGTGTACTACTTGAAAACCTTTTCCAGGGTGATAAGGCATCACTTTTTAAATTCACTGACTTTTTCCTGACTAATTCATAAGACTCAAGACTTCAAAGCAATTAAGGTTGAATTAAAAAACTACAAATAAGTATGAAAAAATTCGAAGAAGCCAAAAAATTTTATTTACGCCAGGAAAATTTTAATAAACGAAAAATTATCTGAAAACCCTTACAGATCATTTACATCCAGCAGGACTTTATGAAAGTCCTTGGAATCTTTCAAAATATTTTAAAACGTTTGAACAAGGAAACTTAAATCGTTCGATGTCTTCCGAAATTCCAGAAAATTCTTTACAAGCGCATGAAAACAATTTTGTAATTCTTTTATAATATAATAAAAAGCCTTGGAAATCCCTTGACATTTTTTCAAGCTTGTGAAAATGCTTTGGAATTTTCTGTAAAAACCTTGAAACGCTTCAACTCCTTAAAAATCCCTTCAAACGATTGAAATAAACTGAAATTCCATGGAATCTCTTAAAATTTGCTAAAATATTTCTAAAAAGTACCTGAAAACCCTTTGAAATGACTTCAAATTATTGAAATCTATAAAAAAAATACCTTACTATATTTCAAATCCTTTGAAAAATTTTTAAGTTATTGAAAATTCGATGGTTTTTTTTAACCTTATGATCAAAATCGCTGGAAACTTCTTAAAGCTCTTTAAAGCTTTTTTAATGATTTTCAAATATCCTACAATCTTCAAAATTCTCTGATGAATGTCGCAGCTCTACTCATTTTTGACACTAACTTTAACATTAAATGTACGATATTAATTGAGATTCTATATGCCTGATTTATCTTATATAATACTACTTACATGGCTGACCTAAGACTATGTATACCACTTAAATCCCTTATTTCTGATTTCAGAAGTCTTATACCATCGTATTTATAATATCTTGTTGGCTGATTGATACATACTTATACTACTTAATTAATGCACCTTGGAAAGACTTTCATTGGAAAAAGATGCCCTCAATGGAACTATAAAATAAACACAGAAATAAAATATTCTAAGGATTGATAAAATTGAAGAAATCAGAAAGATTGGAAAATGTTATTCGATGGAGAACAAGAAACAGTTGGGAGGATTTCGAAATGTGTAGTTCACTCGGAATCGAATTTTACAAATCGCTTGATTGAAGCATTACTTCCTCTGCAATGGAATAAATTTCGATATGAAAATTTCTCGAGGATATCCAAGCGTCCTGACATCGCTGAGATATTGGTTTCGACTCCTGTGGTTTCAGAAGTGAGATATTTGAATTCCAGATTCCCAAACCATAATTTGATAACATGGAGCGAACGATTTACCACATTTTGTAATTGAAAAATACTTTCACGGCTTCAGAAATCTCCCTTCCAATTATTATTATTACGTTTAACAATCTAAAAATTATTGGATTTTCAAACGAAGTTTGGAATTGTTTAATTTTTAATGCTTTATCTGTCCTATCATTTTTGAATATCACTTGATGCTACATGATATAAGGCTTATTGATAATATATTTATCATCCTTCAAATTTCTATAATTTCCATTTAAAAATTATATTTTTGAATAAGAAATTCTGAAACCGTTTTTTCAGGCCTTAAAACTGAAGTTTTTTTATTTCGAAAACTTCAATTAAAAAATTTTAGGTTCTAAAATGTCAGAACAATTTGACTATTAAATCTTTCAAAATCGCAAAATTTCATAGTGAAAGCCTTGGTAGTAAGTTTTTAGTAAAATCATTCTAGATATTGATATTATGAATCGATTGGTTTTCATTTTGTCAGTTCTAAATTCAATAACATTAGATTTAAATATTCTAAATTATTTAGTATAAAATTTTAACATAAAAAATGGACTGGTTTTTTTGAATTCTTCGAAATCGTGGAATATCTAATTGAAAAATCTGATAGTTGCACAATATTTAGTTCGAAAGATGTGTGGTTCAAAAATTGTTTTCAAATGCTTCTATAATAAATTAAAAACAATAAAATATAAAGAAAATGTAGACAAATTAAAGCCTTAAACGTAAGAACATTTTAGAACCAGGCAATATGAATCATGAAGTTAAAAATTGTGTTGTTAAAAATCAAAATAGATGAAAAATAAACTGTCTGAAATTGATACTTTAGTAATTGAATAATTCCTTCAATTTTTATGGTTACAATTTGAAAAGAATAACTGACAAATTCAAAAATTTTATTTCTGAACGATTTGAATTTATCTAAGATAATTGGAATTTTAAAGGAAACTTAAATATGAAAAAATTTTAATATAAAAATTCTTGGTCATTAGGTAGGAATTTTTCATTTTTAATGTTTCCAGTTTGAAATTAAATTCATATTTATTTTCATTTACACAAAATAGAAATTTCATTTTTAATTTGTTTAGAATGTTTCAATTTTACAGGGTTGTAATTGAAAATGTTTTCATTTTAAACGGTGAAAATGACAAGAAATTTTTAACTTTAGAATATTTAACTTAGTTTTCTATTTCAAATTATCAAATTTCAATCGATTCGACTTGAAAATGATTTGAGTTCAAAAGTGTTCATATTCCATTTTTCTTGTTTGGGAATTGTCCAATTTTTGAAATTTTTATCTGCAATCTTCGAATTTCAAAAATCTTCAACTCGAAGTCAAATGGCTCCATTTTGAACACTTAACCTATATTGTTTAATTTCTAACAATTGCAAATCGAAATTATTTATTAATTTTTGAAACATTTTTGAAACTTAATAATCAAACATTTATTAATTGAAAAATACTTAAATTTTTCGATTTGTTAATGAAAAAATACTTAAATTTTTGGGACAACGGAAAAATCTGAAAAAATAAAATTCACGCCACTATAATATTCCCGAAAAAGATATTATTCGAAATGGAAAATTCCAAAAATGATAAAATTACCGGAACATGAAAATTAACTCTTGGAAAATTTCCGAATAATAAAATTCCAGTATATTTTATAATATTACTGAATTTAAAAATACTCAAATGATAAAATTTTGAATAGTTTATAATATCACCGATTTTGGAAAATTTCTGACACTGTCAAATTCCTGATACTAGAAAATTCTCGAATCTCAACAAATAAAAATGTTATTTTTTAATCAATATTATTCATTTATTAAACGCCGAATAATGAAACATTTTGATGAGAGATCAATTTTTTTGAAGTCATTGTATTCCTGAAAACTATTGTTTAAATTAAAAATAGCACGAAGTGAAAAACATTTGCGATGCAAGTTATTTTTGAAAATGAGCATTGCAGTTTTTTCAAAATTATTGCTCTTGTGATAAAAATCTTTTTCTTGCATTGTTCTTTATTCTTATCTTATTTTTTATTATGTTTCTTTATTTTTCGGGATTTTCAGAGTCCCAAATTACATTTGAATTTAAGAAATAAAAATTCATTTTCTACTAGTTTTCATTACGACCAAGTTATAAAATTCTGAGAATGATAAACTCTTAGCATTTTTACCACCTTAAAAAATAAATAATAAATCATTCCCGAATAACTTCAGAAACATTCGAATTACAAAAAATTGGCCAAGCCACGATAAAAGCGACTGTGGAAAAGGAAAAACAAAATTTTCCAGCATGAAATTGACTTAGCTCAGTCAGGGGAATAATAAAAGTGAAGAAAGGCAAAGTTTAAAGAAACGACCTACACGAAAAATCACTCTGAACTTTTTACTCAACCTACCCAATTGACTGAATTAGTGTTTATATATTTTTTTAAATTTGTTTGGTTTGAAAGACGAATAAATCTGTCACCACGAAAAATTCAGAGGACATGAAAACATTTCGCTGACCCAGCCAGACGATGTGCATGAATAGTAGGTCTGGTTAAAACGAAAAAGCAAGAGTAAAATAAAACACAATAGGGAATTGAACGCGAGAGCTTTATTTTTGTACGTGTGAAAATACGAAGAGACATTACAAAGAGCGTTTACTGCGGTGCCCGATTTGCAGATTAAATCGATTGCACCGTCACGATTAATCGAACAGAGCTACCGGAAATTGTGAAAACATATTAAATATTTTATTTGTTTTATTATTTTATTATTAGACGAGGCTGAAGCAATTACCCGAAATTATATCGAGCGTGGATAAACAATTCAAACATTAGATTAACTTAAAATATGGAAAACAAATATATTTGCAATTTCCATAAATCAGAGACCTTTAAGAATTAGTTTGCAAAATTGGTTCGTCCTTTTCATCTCTCCGATTAGTCAGTATTTAAAAATTTGATGAAATTTTTTTTTTAATTCTAACGCTCAATAATTTTCACGTATAAAAGGCAAGATTTACGCAAATTCCAATTGGACAACTTTTGAATTAAATGCCATCGAACTGTAAAAAAAATACAAATTTATAGACCCGTGCATTGCAAAAAAATTGTTCACTTCCAGTTTAAAAAAACTTTAAAACCCAAATTTCCTTCCATCCGCCTTCATTAAAATTTCTAAAATAAACTTTCTTCGTTCTTTGAAGAATCACCAAAATGTCCTTCCTTCTAACTGAATAAAAATTTTAAAACAAAAGAAATACCTCTTCCAATTTATAAAAAAATTCTAAATAAAATATCCTCCCTTCCAAATTGACAAAAAACTTAAAAACAAAAAATGTCCCTCTTCCAATTTCGAAAAAGATTTTAAATATATATTTCCTCCTCTGCAACTCAATAAACATTTTTTTTTTAAATTACCCTCTGCCAATTCAGGAAAAAAATGAAAATAAAAATTGCACCCCTTCAATTCAATAAAAATGCTGTAGAAAAAATGTCTTTTATTTTTGAAGAAATAACCAAAATTTCCTCTTTTTCAACTCGATAAATATCTTCCAAATATAAAATGGCCCCCTGCAATTAAAAAAAAAAATTAAAAGGCACACTCTCGTATTACGGAACTTTCCTTAATGAGAGACAGTTCGAAATTGAAAACTAAAATTTCCTTGTTTCCAACTCAATCAAAATGGTAAAAAAAGCCAAATTTGTTCGCTTTCAACTCAACAGGAATGCAAAAAACAAAAAAGTTGCTTGTCCAATTCGGAAAAAAATTAGTTAATATTTTCTTAAAAATTAAAATGGTGAATTTCAAACGTTTTTTTTATACATAAACCCTTTTAAGTGAAACTATTTCAATTTTTAATCGCTTTAGATTAATAATTGTTCTATTGTTATTTATAAATCAAAATTACAAAATTTCACTTGAAATTGAAATTGTCACGTTTAAAGTTTGAATTTAGCACTCTGAAATGTTAATCATTTTATTTATAATAGCTCATTTTAAAATAACAGTTGAATATTAGTAATTGTTCTCTTATTGATCAAAAAAATTCAAATTGAATTTACTAGAAATGGAAAATTTAGAATTGAATTTGAATTTTGAATTGAATTTCAATATTTGAAATTAAATGAAAGCTTTAAACTATTAATTCTCTAATTTTGAATTTATATTAACAATGGATGAAAACGTGTTTTGGAAAAAAATTAAAGTTTGAGCGCTTTTTATTTTCAATTGTTCAAGTCTTTAAAACTTAATTTTTAAATTCTTCAAATTCAAAAAGAACGCTGAAAAATGAAGACCTAAAGTAAGAAATTTGTCAAGTAGAAGATTTCAGAATTACTTATTGTAAACTGGAGGATTTAATAATTTAAAAAATTAACATTACAAAGATAAAAATTCAGAAATCTATATTTTGTTTAAACATTTTTGAAATCTTCTCAAGTTTCAAATTAGGTTTGAATCTTTTCAAAACTTATAAATATCTCCTAAACTTACTCGAATGTTTATCAAACGAATGGTTGTTCAACTTTTATTTCTAAATCGAAGTTAAAAAATTTAACTTCGAAAGAAAATGTTAACAATAGAAAAAATCAAATTGTGACGATCAAAGTTTTAATTTAGTTCTCTGAAATTTGAAGATTCAAGGTTTTCTGTTAAATATTGCAAAGTATTTAAAAATTGTTATTTTCTTTAATTGAAAAATCACGATTTGAATGGGTTGAAATTGAATATTTTAGACCGGAACAATATTTGATTTGGAATTGTATAGACGCGTGCAATTATGAATCTAATAATTTGATATTATTTTAAAATTGAAAATAGTTTATTGAAACAGTTCCATTCCTAAGATTAAGATCTATAAATCGTTTAATTTTGAACAGATTTAGAATCGTCCCGTAAAAAAATAGTTTCTCAATTTTTAATATTCGATCTACAGTTTAATTTTGGAAATCAATGAATAATTTATACTTAAAATTGATCAAATTAACGTTTTTTGTCAAAATTTTCGATTTGAAGCGCTATTAATTTTTGATTATTTAAGTTTTCAAACTCTTTTTTGAAATTGTTTTAATTAAAAATATACCCTCACAAATGAAGACCTAAAACGGGAATTTTTTTACGTAAAATATTTAAGAATTACACATTGTAAATTGAATGACTTCATAGTTGAGTAAGTTAACAATTAAACTTAAAAAAAAAGTTGAAATCAAACTTATTTTAAATTTCAGTCTATCACGTGATATTTCAAGTAATCAAATATATTTTTCTTTCAATAATTTGTCGAATTCCCAGTAAAAAAGTAAATTTACTTTAATTTCCCTGTTTTCCGGTCCAGCAATAACCCTCCCAGCAATAGTATTCCTGAATTTATACTACGACTGTTTATGATATTCGGAAACTTGGAGCCCTTCTTATCGCCTAGAAAGTACAAAAAATTACGTCTGGGAATGAGCAACTGAAATTCCCAACAGGACAATGAAAACGGAGTGCTGGAAGAAAAAAGTGGGAACAAAGAGTAGAGAATCCGTGCCCCAGGAGAGTTACGAGCAGTACACCACGAGGCGTGACTAGCCTAACCTAATTTGTTCTCATCTAGGTCTGGCGTGGAATCGCCGAACGAAATTGCATTACAACTATTGGTGAGACTTGTGTCCTATTCCTGCAAGGTTCCCAGACAATTACACCTTATTTAGGACAGAACGTGGCACGTACTTGCGAAATTTCTTTTCGTTAGTACGACCCTCCAGGATAAAGTGCCTTTGAAAATTCGGCACAGGGACAACCAAGTAATTGAATCTGATAGGCTGATAAATTCTGCATGTCAGCATCTATTTCTTACCCAAAAAAACTATTATTCTCTTGACAGACTTCTTTATTCATAATGTGTCCCCTAAGGGTTTATATGACTTCCGCTCCTTACAAGACCATGTACAAACTTTATATTATCTTATCCTTAATATTTACAAATATTTACAACTATTTACATCAACTCTTGAATCTAGCTGCTTACTTCTATATTAATAGTAGAATTTTACTATCGGAAGAGTGAGCGAGCGATCGAAAGCGAGAAAGCCCGTTTCCTTTTTCCTTCACTTGTACTTCTCTTCTATCTCATTATCAGTTTGTCATTTTTCCACATCCATTCTTTCATTCTTTCTCATTCGCCCCTCTAGCCCCCTCCAACTCATTCATCCACTCCTCATCTATTCCATCCTCCCCTAGAATCTTTACCACATTCTATTGCAAAATTCCTTTATCTTCTATACCTCTCCTACATCCTTCCCATAAATGCTCCCATGTTTCCTCCTCCCATTCACATATTCTGCACTTTCTGTTCTCACCCTTTTCCCAATACATCCCCTCCTTTACCTCGTTTCCCAATCTAAATCTTGCTATTCTGGTCCATCTTCTCTCTTCTCATCCTTTTTCTAAATACTTTGGTACTCCTTCCTTTTTTATCATCTTATACCATTTATTATATTTTGATTCCTCAATCATCTCCCATCTTTCTATCAAATGTCTTTCCCTCTCCCTTTTTTCCACTTCTTCATAGTTGACTCCAGTCCCGTCTTCTATATCTCTAGCTTTAAAGAACCCCCTCCTTTCTTCTTCCCATCTTGATAGTTCTACCGCCCTTCCTCTTGTTTCTTCTATATCTTTCAAACACTTTTTCGCTAACTCCCCTCCCTTCCCCTCCCTCATCTTCGTCTCAAATTTCCATGCTCTCTTACCCGCTCTAGTACTTAATTTATCTCGCTGTGTCTCTTCTCTCACCATATATCCAGGCGTCCTCCAGTCTACTCCTAGCGTCCACCTTATATACCTTTCTTGTAAACTCTCAATCTCTTTCCTTTCCTTCCATCCCCATATCTCCGCTCCATAACCTAATATCGGCCATACCAGCTTATCAAATAACCACATTCTCCTTCTCCAATCTTTCTTGAACCTCCTTTTTCTTATTCCCCAAATCTGTTTCATTATCCCTACCGCTTTTTTATCCTTTCTCTTATATGAACTCTATGATATCCATTCGTTTGCAAGGTATAACCCAAATATTCAAACTCATTTACTTCTTCTAACTTTACCTCTTCTACTATTAATCCTTCTTTCTGTTATTTCTTCTCTTTCTTGTCCTTCCCTGTTATACATTCGTTCCTTACTCCCATTACCATTCCTCCCATTGCTCTGCCTTTTTTATTCTTCCTCTTTGCATTTTGAACTTGCCATTTGTAACCTCTTGGTAACCTTCGCCTTACTATTTCCCATCCCTTTTCATCTAGCCACGTCTCCATCATTACTATTACATCCCACTGTGCAAAATTTCTCATAAACTCCCTATCGCTTCTCTCCAATCCTGCTATATTCCAGTAACATATCCTCCATTCTTCCGCACCTTTGTTTCTCGTCTCTCTTTGCTTCTTACTATTACTATTTCTCATTTTCCTTTCTCCCGTTCCTTTCTCTCCTAGTTTTCCGGCACCTCATTTCTTACTATCTCTTCCCTTTCTTCGTCCCAAACCCTCCATACTCCTTCTAGCTGTATTCTGCCATACTAAACCCACGTTCTTTTTCCCTTACTTCTTTCCTCTTCCGCTATTTGCCTTAACTTATACTGCATATTCCTTTCTACCCATGTCAAATCATCCTCTATTCTCTCCGAGCTTCCATATAACAACCTCTTCTTTGCCATCTCCTCTTCGCGTTTCCTTTCCTACACTTCGCCTTTCCTCTATCTCTACTTTAGTATCTGTCCTTTTTAGAAGATTTTCCACTCCTTTCAATTCCTTCCCTTCTAATCTTAGACCCTTTATCACTATGTTTCGTTTTCTCTCTTCTCTTTCTTTCCTTTCTAATCTTCTTTCTATTTCCCTTATCCTTACCCTCTCATTATTTCCACTATCCCATACACCAAAATCCCGTTTTGATTTTTCGATCTTCACTATCCTACCTTCTAATTGTGCTACCTCTTTATTATGCTCATCCTGTTTTTCTAATCTTTGTTCTAAAATCTGCATCCTTTTTTCTAAATTTTCCCTAACTTCTTCCCATTTTCGCATCTCTTTTCTAAGTTCGGCCATTTCTTTCCTAATTTCTTGTTTTATTTCATCTCCTCTTTCTTCCTGTCATTTTTCGCACACCAACAATTAAGTATCCAACTTTTGTTTAATGGAATAGTGCTAGCTTCACGCTGCGGAACAAATTTCCGTTTCTTTCGAAATTTTTTTTGCCAATCGTTTGGATGTTACTAGGATGCGTTTGGGAGCTCACTTTTGACATTTGGACGATGAAATTTTGTGTGTTATCGAATAAAAAAGTCATTAGCACCATACTCGCAAGCGGCGCCTTCTCAAGTGGTAGTCACCTTCTTTGGTCAGCCGTGTCCTTAAATATAATACGATATGTCACCGCGAAAACTGTGGTACCAAAACTTTCCAAAAATTTTGAAAAAAATTGGATTGTCTAAATTTACGTGTATTTTCAAAATTTTCGAAATTTCAAATATGTTCAAAATTTCTAAAATGTTATAAATTTCTGAAATAAAAAAAATGATCAAATTTCTGAAATTAATGTTAAAAATTTTTCAATTTCTAACATTATTCAAATTTCTAAAATTATCAAAATTTCTAGAATGTTCCAAATGTTTTAAATTATCTAAATTTCTCAAATTTTCAAATTTACAATATTGTCAACATTTCTAAAATTATAGAATCGTCTCTTTTCAAAATTTCTAAACATTTCAAAATTTCTAAATTTACCATAATTTATGAAATTTCCAAAATGTCTGAAACATCTGAAATTTTTTAAATTATTAAAATTGGTAAAATTATAATTAAGTTTGCCAACCGTCAAATTAAGAACCAAAACTTAGAATTTCTTTTTGTTAGTGTAAGCAACAGATATCATATTAATTAATGATTCAAAAGGTGGCAGTACTGAATTAGATAACAAGCAACAACAATATATTGACTGTATATTACGGCGGTGCGAAAACACCAAATTTTTAAAAATCAAAATATATATAATATAATATAAATAAAATTTCGAAATTAATTTCTTGTAACACAGGCATGGCTTCTGCTTATATGAAGGAATTTCAGAATCGTTATTCCTATTTTTGTGTGAATTTAGAAAATTTTGGAAAGTTCTAAAATTTGTCAACTCTATGGTAAATATAAATAAAAATTGTTTTTGAAAAAGATAGAACTTTTAAAAAATTGAGTGATTTATAGAAATTTGAGAAATTATGAAAATTTTAGAATTTTTAAAAATTTAGAAAACTTTTAAAATTGAAAAAAAATTGAAACCATCATAAATTTTGAAAAATTTCAGAAAATTTGAACACTTGAGAAATTTGGATGATTTTATAAATTTGGAACATTTCAGAAATTTTGAAAATTTTTTCAGTTTCAAACATTTTAGAAATTTCGATAATTTTAAAAGTTTTTAAAAAATAAAAAAATTTTAGATATTTTAAAAATTTAAGAAATTTTGGTGATTTTGAGAGGTAATTTAGAGGTATAAAAAGAAAAAAATTGTTCACTTGTAGAGTTAATAGTTATAAACAAATAGTAATAACAAATAATCGACATTGGGGGACATTCGTCTTTACAATATAATTCTGCTCTAAAATTTTTTGCTTTCATCGATTAAATGATAAGTGACCATTAAAATTGGAGACTAAATTTTAGAAATTAACACTATAAACAAATTATATAAACAAATATATATCGCAGACATTTATAGGCAGAAAAAAAATCGTTTTTCATCTAATCTTGTTGTAATTATATTACTAATGATGGTTTCTGAAAAAATGTTACCACCCATCAACATTTTTTTATTGTATGAACAAATTATATAAACAAATGGACATTTTAGGCGTTTTTGAACGAAAAGAAATCGTTTTTTCTTCTGACCTTGTTGACATTACATTTCCAATGACGTTTCAGAAAAATTTTGGCCATGCATTAATATTTGTTCATTTTAAAAAACAAATTATCCACACCTTATCAAAACCTTATCAAAACAAATTCACATATAAAGCGGTTTTAAGCGAAAAGAAATTGTTTTTTCTTCTGAACTTGCTAAAATTATATTAAAAATGATTTTTCCGAAAAAAAATTTGCTATGCATTAATACTTGTTTATTTTATTAACAAATTGAAAAAACAAACGCATATTTCAGGCGTTTTAAGGATAGAAGAAATCGTTTTTTCATCCAAAAAAGATGAATTCTGAACCAA
>CAKNXH010001544.1:198964-235582 GCA_932178445.1 Andricus quercusramuli | reverse complement strand
TAGTTGACTTTTAAATTAAAAAGATTTCAATTTCAACCAGAAAAGATGACTGTTCTACCAAACGACGAACTTTTAATTCAAAAGGATGAATTTTATATCCAAAAAGACGATTTTTTAACAAAAAAGTTCAATTTTCGAATAGAAAAGATGACTTTAGGAAAAACTGTTGAAGTTTCAACCAAGAATGATTAGTACAATTTTCAACATCAAGATAATAATTTTCGACAAAAGGTTGATTTTCTACATAATTATTTTAATTTTCAACGAAATAATGAAATTTGTTTCCAAATAGCAGAATTTTCATCAAAAGAGATGAATTGTGTACAAAAAATATATTAGATGACTTCTGGATCAAAAAGAGTTAACTTTTAACCAAAAAAGATGACTGTTCTAACAAACGACAAATTCACAATTCAAAAGGACTATTTTTTTATTAAAAAAAAACAATTGTTTAACAAAAAAAATGAATTGTTGACCAGAAAAAAATGAACTGAAAAAAATAGTTTTCAACTTTTCAACCAAGAAGGTTTTCAGTACAATTTTCAACACCAAAATCTGAATTTTCAACAAAAGTTTTATTTTCTACAAAATTAGTCGATTTTTAGACCAAATAATAAATCTTTTTCCCAAATAGCAGAATTTTGACCGAAATAGATGAATTCTGATCCAAAAATATAATAGTGAAATTTTCAACCAAAAACGCCTAGTTTAAAAACACGTACATAAAAGTGTTTATTTAATTGAAGAAATTATTGAAATGTAAAAAACGTACGGTTTCGATAAATTGTGCAAATTTCTAAAATTGTATGAATAGTGGACGGTGGGGAGTTGTGGGCCGTGGGGAGTCATGGGCCACCTCAATCTCCGCTATGTTGTGGGTGGTAGGACTGCTTCAACCACTGCCAAAAGACTCTTTTTGTGTGAGCTCACTTTGTGAACTAGACTCCTAGTCTCAACACGCGTAGTTAGTATTTTGACATTGTTGATTAAAGAAATCGAAATAAAAGTTTGTGTACAACTCAAGTGGTTGACATTCGAAGTCCCATTTTGCAGCATATTTCAAAGGTAAGTTAGTGCAAAATATTCCTTGAGCAATTGGCTTTAAATTCAATCAAAAAATTTCGGTAAAACATTCATTGTGTGTCTGGCAATTCGGTTACTTCGTAAATGTCGGCTGTGGGGAGTTATGGTCCACCATTAGTGGGGAGTCGTGGGCCAAACGTTCTTAATGCGTATTTCAATTTTTTAAGTGAAACTTCTTTTTTCTTGTTCTGAAAAGTGAGGTTAGAGTGAATTTAGAATGTCAATTGTGTTAGATATCATCGATACCTTTGTTTCATACATTAACGAGTTATCCTTTCACCATATACATTCTGAATCAGAATGATTTTTTTTTGATCTTTTTAAAATCATTAATTTTTATTTACTGCAAGTTTAATAAACATAAACTACTGGAATATGCCATTTTCTTTTATTTTTTGTCATGGCCCACAACTCCCCAACAAAATCACAAATATCGATTTTTATAAGATTTGCGTAATCCCAAATATTTCTCGCGCATTAACGAATTTTATTTAGTGTGGTCTCCAGTTGATGTATTGAGAAGTTTACTACAAATACCAGTTCATACATTGAACATTTATCGATGTTTAGAGAAGTTATGTCTTGAAAACTGAGCGTGGCCCACAACTCCCCACTCTCCCCTACTTAATGGAAGAGAAGGTGAGATAATTGAAGGTTCCTACTATTTTAGAAAAGAGAATGTGAGTGAAAAGGGGAATAAGTAAGATGCAATAAATAAGAAGAGCGTCAACTTTTAGAGTCAATTGGATGAGCATAATATGCTAGAAAGAAGCATATATCAAGTTTCTTAAGGAAGCAAGTGGTAAACGTTTCTCCTTTTCATTTCCTAGGACTTTTGAACGTGTCTGCAACGTACAAGGGCGGACATTGTGAGGATTTAATCGCCTTCCTTTTCCGATTCCAGCTGGTATAAATCACGAGGAAACATAAATAACATTTCCACGCTGGAGAATGCTTTACGAGTGAATAGAGCAGGGGTAAAGGTAGAGAAGGGTAAAAGACGTGATATATCGAGGTGCCAGAATTTAGTTTCTCCTCGTCTTTAATGAACCCTAAATTTCCTTCAGGATACAAATGCAAGTCATTTCAAGACCCAAGTAACACATTTGAAACTGAAAAAATTATATGAAAGAAAAAAGAATCCTTGAAGGAGAAACTAAGAGAAGATTTAACAGGGTGGCCGCAAAACTTCAGTTTTAAAATTCCCTCACATTTTCCTGATTTTTCGCTGTCTAATTTTTCAATTTCTCTGAAAATTAATTTTCAAAAACCAGCATCTCGATCTTGTAACATTTCTTAGTATGATATTTTATAAATGGGATGAAAAGATTTCAGATTCAAATTTGAAAATTAAAAATTAGAGTTTTTTCAACCGAAAGAGAATGTACTTATCTACCATAAAGATGAATTTTCAATCCAAAAAGACATATTTTCAACAAAACAGTTAAATTTTCAACCAAGAAAGAGGAGTTTTTTACAATATAGTTGAATTTTCAAAGAAATAATTGAATTTTCAACAGAATAATAATTAAAATTACAACAAAATATTTAAGTTTTTAACCTGCAAGGATTAATTTTCAACTAAGCAGTTGAATTTTCAATCACTATAAAATTAATTATCAACCAAACTGTTGCATTTAAAATCAAATAGTTGAATTTTCATGTAAAAGGGACGAAATTTGAAACAAGATATTAGAATTCTCAATCCTAAAATGATGTATAATCAAATAAATACTTGAATTCTTATTGTTAGATACAAAAAATAAGCCAGGAGAAAAATACATTTTTACAAATTATTGGATTTTCAACCAAACTGTTAAATTTTTGACTGTAAAAGATGATTTGTCCACAAGATTTTCAACCAAGTGGTCGAAGTTTCAAACGAAAAAGATTAAATTTAGAAGGAACAGTTGCATTTTTAATCAAACACTTGAATTTTCAAGTTAAAATATCAAATGTTTTAAAAAATAGTTAACTTTTAAACCCGAAAAGACAAACGTAAGAAACAAATTATAATCAAGAAAAGATGAATTTTCAACAAAATAAATGTATTTTGAACAAGAATTAATTCATTTTCAAACAAAATATTGCAACTACAGTTGAATAAATTAGCATAAAAAAAAGAGACGAATTTTAATCAAAATAGACGAACTTGTATCTTTAAACAAAAAAAATTAAACTTAAAAAAGACAGTTGCATTTTCTTGATTTTTCATGTTAGAATATCGAATGTTTTAAAAAATAGTTATCTTTCAAACCCGAAAAATGAAAAAAATAAAAATCCTTTTCAATCAAAAAAAGATGAATTTTCCACAAAATAAATGTATTTTAAACCAAAATTAATTCATTTTTAAGCAAAATGTTGCAACAACAGTTAAAAATTTGAGCGTTAAAACAAAAGAGACGAATTTTCAACAAAATAGTTGAAAATGTAACTTGAAACAAAAAAGATTGAACTTAAAAAAAAACAGTTGCATTTTCAATCAAACACTTGAATTTTCAAGTTAAAATATAAAATGTTTTAAAAAATAGTTAACTTTCAAACCCAAAAATATAAATTAAAAAAAAGCATTTTCAATAAAAAAAAAGAATTTTCCACAAAACAAATGTATTTTCAACAAAAATTAATTCATTGTTGAGCAAAATTTTGAAACTACAGTTAAATAGTTGAGCATTAAATAAAAGAGACGAATTTTAATCAAAATAGACGAACTTGTATCTTGAAACAAAAAAGATTAAACTTAAAAAAAACAGTTGCATTTTCAATCAAACACTTGATTTTTCAAGTTAAAATATGGAATGTTTTAAAAAATTGTTAATTTTAAAGCCCGAAGAGATAAATTAAAAAAAAATTCAATCAAGAAAAGGTGAATTTTCAACAAAATAAATGCATTTTCAACAAAAATTAATTCATTTTTAAGCAAAATGTTGCAACTACAGTCAAATAGTTGAAGTTTAAAACAAAAGCGACGAATTTTCAACAAAATAGTCAAACTTTTAACCAAAGGTTTTTAATTTCAACCTACGAAAATGAATTTTCAACCAAATGGTCGAAGTTTCAATCACAAAAGATTAAACTTGAAAAAAAATTTTGCATTATCAACCAAATTTTTCTTAGAAGACAGGTGATTTGAAAAAAAAAATTGAACGTAATAGTTACACTTTTAACAAAAAAAAGTAACAGTTTTGATAAAATTGTTCAATTTTGAACCTTCAAAATATAAATTTGCAACCAAACATGTTAAAGTTAAATTATCAGCCGAAAAAATCATTATTAACAACAAGAAAACGGACTTTCAATAAAATGGTCCCATTTTCAACCAAAGAAATGAATTTTGAACTAGAATGTTTTTTTTTTCGATGAAAAAGTTAATTTTCACCAAAAGATTTGGAAAAAATGTTAAGTCACATTTATTATTATTAAAAAAATATTTGGTGAAAAAAAAAAAAAAATTTTTTTAAAGTTCAATTTCGAACGATTTTTCAGTCAAGAAAGAAAGAAAAATCTATCCAATTTGTCAAACTTTTAAGCTAAAGAAAAAGCCTATGTAAAACAGTTGAATTTTCAATATAAAAATATGACTTTCTAACAAAAAAGTTAATTTAAAACCAAAAAATTGCATTTTTAACCAAAAAAGGTGATGTTTCAACTAAAAAAGATCAATTTCTAACAGAATATTTAAACTTTTAACCAAAACGATGAATTTTGAATGAAAATTATGAGTATTCCAGTGGAATAGTTAAATTTCTTGTGAAAAATTAATTTTTAAATAAAATAAAAACGAATATTAATCCAAAGAGATGAGTTTTCAACTAAAATAGTGAATCTTGAAAAAAATTAATTTTTGAAAAAGTGTTTCAACCTTCAAACAACTAGTTCAATTTTCAGTCAAAAAACATAAATTTTCAACCGAAAAGTTACATTTTTATGTATAAAAGGTGAAATTTCTACTACGACAGATGAATTTTCAATTCAAAAAGAATTTCCAAAAAATCTGTTCCAATTTTCAACCAAGAAAGAGGACTTTCTAAAATAATCGATAAATTTTCAACCAAATCATACCATTTTTAACTAAAAATATATATATCAGGATGGCCGCAAAATTGAATTTTCAAAATTTCCTACTTTTTCCGATCAATTTTTTCATTTCCCTTACCATCAATATTCAAAGAACAGAATTTTAATCTTGTTACATTTTCAACACGGAAATCAAGACTTTTCCCTGTTTTCCAGGTTTTCCCTGATTTTAAAGATTGAAAGTAAATCAAATATAAAAAAAAATATCTTAAGAGAGATAAAATAATGAATATGCAATATAAAATATAATACTTGAAAGCTTTTAAAATCCCTCAAAATCCTTGCAATCCTTACAAATCTTATAAAATCTCTTTGAACCTTCTGAAATATCCTAAGCCCTCTTTAAATTTGTTGAAAAATCTTTCAAAATCCCTTGAAATTGTTTAATTTTATGAAAATTCCTGAGAATCTTTTCAAATACCTTAGAATATTCCAAATTCCTGAGAATCTTTTCAAATACCTTAGAATATTCCAAATCCATTGAAATATTTTCAAATCCCTTAAAAATATTGGACTCAACCGAAAATTTTTCAGAATATTTTTGAATATCCGAAAATATTTCAAATCCTTCGAAATATTTTGAAATCCCATGAAACTTTTTGAAGATCTTGAAAATTCTTCGGAATTTTTTCAAATCCTATTTAAATGCTTTTTAGTTGTGACTTTTATTATTTATTTGAAAATCCAACAATTTTGTTAAGAACTCAATCTTTTTAGTTGAAAATTCCACTATTTAATAGAAAATTCGCCTTTTGAGAAAAATTCATATTTTGGTGTTGAAAAATCAATTTAAATGTTTTTTGGATCAAAATCCAACTTTTTTTTTTAAAATTTGTCTTTTTGCTTCAAAAATTCATCTGCTTTAGTAGAAATTTTATCTTTCTTGGATAAGAATGCAACTGTTTGGTTAAAAATTCAATAATTTGGTTAAAAAGTCATCATTTTGGGTGTAACAATCTACTATTTTGATAAAAATTCAACTATTTCGCGGAAAATTTACCTTTTGAGAAAAATTCACATTTTGTGTTACAAAAAAAATTCAAATATTTTTTGGATGAAAATTCAACTATATTTTGTAATATTTGTCTTTCTGATTTAAAAAAATCACCTGTTTTAGTCGAAAATTAAATAATTTTTTTTAAAAGTCATCCTTTCTGTATGAAAATTCAACTGTTATTATTGAAAATTCGTCTTTTTGGGGTGAAAATCTAAAAGATTTTCTAAAAGATCTAAAAGATAAAAGAATTTGGATTCATATACCAAGCGACGCCGCTATCATGAAAGACGCTACACATGAAAGAAATAAAAAAGAGAAGGAAGGGGATTTGGTTGGTTGCCTTCTCATTTTTCTTTCCTCTTTTTTATTTTTGACCAAAGAAACAAAAATTTTTTTATTTCATTTTCTAGGAAGTATCTTCGTAGATAATGTACTTACTATATAAACCATTCTGTTTGAAAATTTTATTTGAACCACTTTGTTGAGAAATAATTTTTTTGTTGAAGATTCATATTTTCAGTTAAAAATTCATCTCTTTGGTTTGACTATTAAGTTAGGAACTGATATTTTTTAATTGCAAATTTAACTGCGTGGGTAAAACTTGAACACTATTGTTAAAAATTATTTTTTTTGCTGAAAATTCCTATTTTTCTGGTTGAAAATTCAATTTTTGTACAGGAAATGCGTCTTTTGGCTTTAAGGTTCAAGAATTAGGGTTAACTTTTAGGACCCCGAAGTCAGCTATCTCCCTTTAATCATTGAAAAATCTTTATTTGTTGAGAATTCATATTTTCGATTTTAAAATTCATTTTTTTAATGAAAAGGCAATTTTGAAAATTCTAGACTGTACTCCTCGCAGATTTTTAAAATTGAAAGAGAATTATATATAAAAGAACATATCTCAGGAGAGATAAAATAATAAAACTGCGATATAAAATGCAATCCTCAACCAGATTTTATCTCTTATAGCAACCCGCGATAGTAACATTCGAAATCAATTTGTTTTCTGCTCGGGTCGCAAATCGAATTGCCCCATCGGTTTCATCGTCACTACAATTTTTCTCCTTACGTGTCTCCAATATCCCGTCTGCGGCTCGTTTGAATGCATGGCGAAGCCCATAGGATCAACATGGTATTTGCGGGAGCAACACGTAGGGATTTCCGGGCACAATTTATTCCCTGAGTATCGTCAGCTTACGCGTATTTCTCAAAAACGTCTCAGCAATGTCTTCTGTTATCGCTTGTTCCGTTTCCGAAATTCAAGGCTGGGAACTGCTCGAGCTTCAAAAAATAGTAAAATAGTAATCATACTTCTCTCAAAAAAGCAACAATAATGTAACAAAGAAGTAATCAAAAACAATATATAGAATTCCTGAAAAATGAGAAGGCAACCAACCAAATTCCCTTCCTTCTCTTTTTTATTTCTTTCGTCTTTTTTATTTTTATTATTATTAAATCACAATAAAAAAATATGCAAAGCATTTACCAACGTTTCGGTGCTCACACAGTACCCTTATCAAGGCAAAAAAATGAAAACTGGTGGGAACAGCGACCAAGCGACGACGCTATCATGAAAGATGCTACGCATGAAAAAAATGAAAAAGAGAACGAAGGTGATTTGGTTGGTTGCCTTCTCATTTTTCTTTCCTCTTTTTTATTTTTGACCAAAGAAACAAAAATTTTTTTATTTTGTTTTTTAGGAATTGCAATAGGAGCATTTTGTGGTGGTTGTCAAAATTTTATCGTTGAATTCTTGTTTTGTTTTCAAGAATTCTATATATTGACTTGATTATTGGACGTTAAATGAGATTTTGAATTTGATTTTAGTCTGATTCAGAATTCTTGAATTTCAATCAAAAACGAAAAATTTTTATAAAAAAAGACGATGTTTCCACCCAGGGTGGCGATTGGACTGACGATTTCAAATTCCTGGCCATTTTCCGGTTTTTCCCGGTTATATTTTTCAAATTTCCCGGTCAACTAAAAGTAACATATTCATACTTGCCGCAAAACGCAAACATTTATTGCAAATCATGATGTTCATTCTGAACATCCTTTAATAGAACAGAGCAAAAAATTGCAAAATAAATTAATTTTGGAAAAAATATTTAAATTTTGCACCAGAAATAACCAATGTTTAACAAAAATGAAATAATTAAGCTTTTAGTTGGAAAAATGAATTTTTAACCAAAAATAACGGATTTTTAAGAAAATAGTTCTATTTTCAAACTAAGTGATGAGTTTTCAACTAAAACGATAAATCTTAAATTGGAACAGTTGAATTTTGAATCAAAAAGATGAGTTTCCAACTATGACAATGAATCTTCAATTGAAATTGTGGAATTTTCAAAAACAAAAAATTAATTTTTACTAAAAAAGATAAAGTTTTAACCAAAACTGGAATCATTAAATTTTAAGTTTAATAAATTAATTTTCAACCGAACAGATGAATTTTCAACTAAACTACGGAATATTCAATTGGAATGAGTTATATTTTCAGTTGAAAAAATTACTTTTCGCAAGAAAACTATCTTCACAAAAAAAAAAAAATAATAATTTTCAAGAAAATAGTTACATTTTCAAACAAAGTAATGAATTTTCAACTACAATAGTCAATATTTGCTGGAATAGTTAAATTTTGAACCAGAAAGATGAATTTTCAACTGGAATGATGAATCTTCAACAGAAAAGTTGAATCTCTGATTGCTAATCAAATATTTTTTAATAAAATAGCTCAGATTTCAACCAAAGAAATAAATTTTGAATTAAAATGATGAATCTTCAAAAAAACAAATAATTTTTCACAAAAGAGTTCAACTTTCAACGAAGTAATTTTATTTCTAACCTAGAAAATGAATTTTCAACTCAAATCATGAATATTTAACTGAAATACTTGAATTTTCAAACGAAAAGAAGAATTTTTAAACAAGAAGATTAACTTGCAGAGTAAAAACAAATTTCAACACAAAATCGAAAAAAAAAATGTGCATTTTCAATGAAAATAGTTGAATTTTCGATCAAAAAAGACAAATTCTCACCCAAATTGTAAAATTTTGAACAAGAAAAGATCAATTTTTAAACGAAAATGGAGATTCATACTTTCAGTTGAAGGAATGAATTTTGAACCAAACTGATCAATTTTTAACTAAAATGATCAATTTTCGACCGGAATAGTTGAATTTTATACCAAGAACATAAATTTTCAAAGACAAAGATGAATTTTCTACAAAAAAGGCGAATCTTTTTCACAAAGCACATAAATTTTCAAAAAACTAGTTCAATTTCTAAATGAAAAATATCAATTTTCAACGAAATAGTTGGATTTTCATCCAACTACTGAAATAGTTCAATTTTTAGCCAAAAAAATTTATTTTTAATAAATTAGTTACATTTTCAATAAGAGATGCATTTGTAATTGGAATGATAAATCTTCAAACCAAAAAATAATCTTCAGCAAAGAAGTTCAGCTTTTAACAAAGTGGTACAAAAAGATTTAAATTTTAATTTAAAACTAGCAATTTTAGCTAAATTGCCTTTTTTATCAGGATTCATAATAATTCAATTGAAAGCCCTTTTTAAACATCTTACATAAGAACCAATTATTATTTTATTGTTAAGCCCTACCTTTCCCGGCTCTAAAGTGCAAAATTTACTGACAAAATTTGAATTTTCACATTTTTCACTAGTTTTAAAACAATACGATTTTATTTCGTTATTTCGGGCAAAAATATTCTGAAATAATTTTTTTTTCTATCACGCCAATTCATTGGTGCTACAATAAGCAATTATTGAAATATTTTAACTTAAAAACATTTTTTTCAATTTTTTAAAACAATTGTTTGAGAGAGTTATTCGTTTTCTTTTAGAATTTGGATTCATATACCGATTTCTATAGAAGTGAGTATTCTAAAGTTTTTCGGGTCGCTGATTTGGATTTTATAGCAGAATTTTAAAATTCAATGGCTGATGCAATATTGCGGATCAAAATTTTCAAAAGAGCAGGACTCGCAGTCTCTATGGGATGAAATATAGGGACCAAAGGGTCTTTTCACAGTCATAAGGGTAATTTTTTCGCGCTAAAAGGGTGACAAATTCAGGATAAATTTATGAAACTTCAAAACAATTCAGTTGAATTCATAATAATTCAAGTGAATTCAAAAATAATTTTTAAATAAAAAAAATGCCATTCATTTACGCAAAATTAGAATTAATTTAAGAGGAATTTTAGGTAAACGAGAAGAATTCTATGAAATTCATAAAAATTCGAGGTGAATTTAAACAAAAATTCAAATGAATTGAAAACAATTTGAAAATGTGAAAAAACTTCACAGAATTCAATAAATTTAAAATAAGCTTAGACAAATTATGCTAATAAATACTAATTTCCTATTACTAATAAATACTAATACTAATAAAATAAATACTAATACTAATAAAATAAATACTAATTTCCAACAAAAAAAGTCACTAATGACCACGAAACCATTAAAAAGAATTCAATTGGAAATAATTTGAAAATCGAAAAAATTCCCATTGATTTCAGTAAAATTTCAGCGAATTTAAAGGAAGAATTCAAAAGTATTAAAAAGAATTCAGGATACAATAATAGGAATTCACGGTAAATTCCAAATGGATTGTAAAAAATATTTTAAAAACTATTGAAATTTTTGAAACTATACGAAATCCCTCAATTTTTTGAATAAATTCTTTGAAATCCATCAAAATATTAAAATCCCTTAAAATTATTAAACCCATTGAAAATCCCCTGAAATTATTCAAATTTCTTGAAGATGCCTTGAAATCTTTTTAAATACCCTAAAATATTCCAAAATCCTTGAAATCCTTTCAAACTATTGAAATAAAATAAAAAAATTTCTGACATATTTCAAATCCTTTGATATATTTTGAAATTCCTTGGAACTTTTCAAAGTCCTTGGAAACACTTGGAAATTTTTTACAATACCCTAAAATATTTCAAATCCTTTGAAATACAATTAAATTACTAGAATCAATTAAAAATTACTTCTGATCTTTTAAAATAACCTAAAATATTTAAAATTTTTTAAAATCCCTTGAAATTTTTTTAAACTCTTGAAAATGCTAAGGAATTTGAAAAAAAAATCCATTAAAATAATTCAAAACCCTTCGATCATTTTATCAATTGATCATCATGATCACTTAAATAAAAAGTTTCAAAAATCAAAAAATCCATTGAGATCTTAAGATGTTAACTAATTCTCAATAAAATCTTAAGTAAAAAAATTTCAAAAATTATTTTTTGAAATTATTTTCCTTGGAAAAAAATGAAAAAATGCCTTTTTGGGTTCAAAATAAAGTACAGCCACAAATATCAACCAATTTGGACGTAACAAATTAAAAAAATAGCTGATTAAATTTAAAAATAAATTGTCGAGCCCGATTTGTTATTCCGTTTTTTAACTTGTTTTATAAATAAACAAATATGACGAAGAAAATGGCAATTTTTTCTATTTGACATTCCGGGTGCTCGTCAATAATAGGAAAATTATTGTAAGCACGTACGTTCTATGAATTCACATTACATAAAGATATTCCACCATGATACAATAAGCAAGCAAATTTTGCTTGCATAAATTATTTGCTGAAAATGTGTTTCATATAATTTTTAATAATTTTACATTTTTGAGGCTATATTGCAAGAAATTTTGATGAAAACCATATTTTAATAGACAAAATTTCTCTTCAGATTTTTCTTGTTGATATTATAAACAAATTCAGTAAACAAATGCATTATTCAGGCGTTTGTCGACAGAAAAATTATTTTTTTCCGGTGTCAGTTTTTAAAATTATGAACCTCATAATAATTACAGAAAAATTTATAATTTGTTGCCGAAGTTTATTTTTTTGTTAAACAAATTAATTCAATCAGTTTTTTTTAATGCCACTCCTTTTGATTGGGTACTTCATGATAATTTCAGCAACATTCATAATTAGTTCATGAATTCCATTTTATTTTTCAAAAAATTTAATTAACAAATGAATTATTAGGGAACTTGTCACCGGAAAAATTCCTTTTTTTTTTAATTTCACGTTAAAAACATGAAATTCATGAGGTAATCATATATGTAGCTAAAATTATCATGAATATCCCAATAAGAAATGACATCGAAGAAACGAATTTTTCAGTCGACAGATGTCCGCATAAGGCATTTGATTATTGAATTTGTTTTTAAAAAATCTTAAAATGATAAACTCATTATGCATGTTGCTGAAATTATCATGAAGTTCCCAATTAAAAGGAGTGACATCGAAAAAAAAAAAAAAATTTCCATCGACAGATGCCCGAACAATGCATTTGTTCGGGCATTGTCCGAACATTATCATGAAGTTCCCCACTGAAAGGAGTGGCATTGAAAAAACTGATTAAATGCAATTGTTTATTCAATTTGTTTAACCAATCCATTGAATTCATTAACAAATTATAAATTTTGCTCAAATTATCATGAGGTTTTTAATTTAAAAAACTGACATAAAAAAACTAATTTTTGTATCGAAAAATGCCTGAATGATGCATTTTTTACTTGAATTTGTTTACATTATTAACAATATTAATCTTGAGAAAAATTTCTTTTATTAAAATATTGTTTTGGTCAAAACTTCTTGAAATTCTGTGAAATTTGATGACATTTCCTAAAATCCTGCAATTCTTTCGAATCTTCTGAAATCCTTTAAAAATTTGAAAATTCCTTGAAAATTTCTTAGAATTTCTACAAATAATCTAAAATATTTCAAATCCTTTAGGATCACTTCAAATTATTGAAATACATGACAAACTACTTAGTATTTTTGAGCATTCTTCATCTTAAAGCTTTAAAAATGTGTTGAAATTTTGAAAAAATATTTTAAAATATTGAGAATCTTCTGAAATACCTTGCATTCATTAATATTCTGAAATCCTATGCAATCCCTTGACATTTTTTAGAGCTCTTGAAAATTCCTTGAAATTTGTAAAAATATCCTGAAATATTTGAAATTCTTCTAAATCCCTTCAAATTATTGAAATCGTTTGAAAATTCCGGACATCCTTTAAAATATTCTGAAATCTTTAGAATCTTTGGAAAAACCTTGAAATATTTGAAAATCCTAAAAATCCTACCAAATTCCACAATTATTATGAATAAATGTTTGATATTCACTAAAATATAATAAAATTTCTTGAAATTACATCAAATATGGTTATATTTCTTAACATTCCGTAAAATTGATTTAAATAACTTAAGATTCTTTAAAATTACTTAATATTTACATTTATTTAAAAATTACAATTTTTCGAAATACTAGGCATTTTTTTCAACCCCTATAGAAAGTGTTCAAATCCTCTTAAATAATTGAAATCCTTTGAAATCTCTTGAAATTTTCGTAATCTCTTGAAAATGCCATCGAATCTCTTAAACTACAATACAATATTTCAAATCACATTGATTTACAGAAATTAATTGAAAATTCCTGAAAACTTTTTGACAATTCCCTAATTCATTTTGATTAATTAAAAGTCTTTTGAAATACCTTGAAATTTTTCAAACCTCTCAAAAATACCGTGGAATTTTAAGAACACAGTAAAATATATCAAATCCTTCAAAATTTTCAGAAATCCTTTGAAGCTTTTGAAAGTTCTTGAAAATTCTTTGGAATTTATAAAAATACAAGAAAATCTTTAAAATTCTTTACAAGATTTCGAAATGCCGGAAACATTTCGAAATTTTTGAAATTCTACAAAATCCCTTATTATAGCATTCCGTGAAATTACATGGAATATGATTACATTTAGTAAAATGTTTGAAAACTTATTGGAATTCCTTCAATATCTTCTGAAAATCTAGGAATTTCTTGGAAGCCCACAAACTTTTTGAAATTCCCTTAACATTACAACAACATTACAACAACATAATTAAAAAAATACACTATAATTTTGTTTTAGCAAAGATAATTTATTGAGAGGAAAGTACCTATAATGACTTGATTTTGAAAAAGTAACTGCAAGTGATTTGAGAAAAGAAGCTACTAAAAGTGAGAGTGTGATAGCCCTGATTATTCTGGACAGTCTCTTAAAGTGCTTCTTACAGAAATCGCCTCACTCTTGGATTTTTTCTTTTCAAAATCACTGTCTTTTCCTCAACGAAACAAAATTTCCTGAATCTACACTGATTTCCAGGTTCTTTCCGACCTGCGGCCAGTAAAGTAATTTTCAACATTATCAGTAGTCCTGAATCCGAATCCGGCTCGAAGGACCAAAAATTATTGTCCAAGAATTACCCAATAAATTTGCTTAAATCAAGAAATAATAATTTAAACAAAAGAGGCATATTTGCGCAAGATGGAAGTGAGGAGATGAAACAAATGGTGCTCTTGACATAGGAATTTGTATTAAGCCAGCAAAACTGAAAGGGATAGATTTGAAGGCAGTGGCACCTTTGACGAGTGACATAAAAGAAAATATGGTCTCGAGGGTTAGAAGGCTTTTGGAAAAGTACAAGCCAGTGTGCATGAAATCGTAAGTCACGTAACAGTCGTTACGTTCTGGGCGGATTGGATCACTGGGGAAATACGAACGTATTTCCCAGCTTGTTGATAGGATTATTAAATCCGTTTCTCTCGATATTGGAATTGGTTGGTTTCGCATGCAGAATAATAGCGCTGCGTTTCGCGCTTATTTTCCCAAGTCGCTGAAGCAACTCCATTAAACCTGTACATTGGATGCTCTCTGTTTCCCCAGACGATTCAATTCCGCCCTACAATACCCTTTTCAACCCATATTCTTTTCAAGCAAATTTAACTCCAATCTAGTGTCCGTTCTTCGATTCCTTAACTGAGATGCAAATTGGATTCGTTTAGAAATAATGGACGGAAATTACAAAAGAAAATTTGAATTTGAATGATAAAAGGATTCCCGCATTTTTAAGGCTTTCAGGAATAACTTGGAATTTTTCAAAACATCCTAAGATACTCAAAATCTTGTGGAGTCACTTCGAGTTATTGAAATCTATTAATTCGGTCTTCGTAAAAATTCCTGGTCATTTCCTGGTTGTCACGGCTTCCCGATCCAGTGTAAATTATACTCATTAAATTATTAGTTAAGACACAATACATGTTGGCAAATTAGAAATGTAATTAATTATTTTGAGTATGTTTGGTCTTTTAATTAATGATGACCTATTGTAAATTTATCATCTACTGTAAGGTGGTCTCACTTACGTGTTCGAATTCCTGTTTCTCTTTCATTATACAATATTTTTGATATCTTTTTTCAGTTATTTTTTCAATAGCAAGAGGAGTCTGCCAAGAGAATTAAAAATCCTCTGAATTTTTCATATATTGTCACAATAGGTAAAAGTGAAACGTATCTCTCTTGGTATGTATAGGTCGAGAGATCCATGAATCTCCACCTCTCGTCGCATTTGGAGTTGGGGATCCATATCAAGTTGAATCCGCTGAATATCGCGTCTCATTTCGTGTACACAGGGTAAACGAAATTTCCGAGTGATACACGGATTCTGAACGAGAGTGCTCCGAGTATCTCGTGGGTTTTTGTCAAATCCTCTCTATGTGTGTTTTGAGGAAGGCTATATGCAGTCACGTCCACTAAACCGTGGTCATAGCGAGCCGCCTCGACTTTTTCCGGATTTTACAGATTTCCTTTTATGAGAAATGAATCCATTTATACTCCCGAAATAGGATTGAGTCCTCTAAACAGAGTGGGATTCCTCGATAGAAGATGATGAGGGTTACAGTTCTGATGTGCGGATCCGCAAGCGTTACTAGTAAAGTGACAATTATCTCCGGGAGCACTAGTAGGGTCTTTAGGAAATGTTCAAACAATATGTATATAATATCAGACTTAACAATCGGAAATGCTCTCAGTATGGGGAAAATAGGGTGATTTTTGACTGAAATAGGAGGATAATAGGTGAATAAATTCTTTTAAATGAAATTAATATATATGTAGCATACTGAGTTCAACGTAAAACGCTTAAGATTTCAAGACGAAAGAAATTAAATTTTCAAAGAAATAGTTGATTTTTTAACCAAGGAGTAGTTTCATAGTTAAAAGGTCTAACTTTTTTAATGTTTAATTAAATGTTTTGTTCACCCAGAAAGGTGATTTTCCAACAAAAAGATTTATTTTCAATCAAGAAAGATGACTTTTCAATCATACAGTGAATTTTTCGACGACAAAAATTAATCTTGGACGAAATGGTACTACTTACAACCAAGCTGTATCTTCAAGCCAAAAAGACGAAATTTTGTATAAAACAGACGAATTTTTAACCAAGAATGATAAATTAAAAACCAAGAATTTTTTCACCGAAAAGATTAACTTTTAGTCCAAAGAAGAAAATTGTCAACAAAATGTTTCAATTTTCAACCAAGAGAGATAGCCTTTGACTAAAGTAGTTGAATCTTCAACAAAATAATTAAATTTTCGAAAAAATAATTGAATTTGCACCAAATAGTTGAATTTTCAACAACAACAAAATGAAATATCAATCAAACAGTTGCATTTGCAACCAAATAGTTGAAATTTCCAGAAAAATGCACGAAATTTTCAACAAAATAGTTGAATTTTTTCCTAAATAATTGAATTTTCAAACTAAAAAGATAAATTTCGAACCAAAAATAGAATAGTTAAAAAAAAATAATTTTCAAGGAACAAAAATGAATTTGAAACAAAATAGTGGAATTTCAACAAAAGAGTAACATTCTTCAGTCGACGGAAAAGAAAGGCAACAAAATTGTTGAATTTTCAGCCCAAGAATGCGAATTCTCTATAATAAAGCAGTTGAATTTGCAATCGAAAAGTGATTATTAAACCAAATAATTGAATCTTATACCAAAATAACAGGATTTTGAACCCGAAATTTTCACCCGAAAAACGAAATATAAATTTTTAACATTGTTCCATAACATTCATTCAAGTATTTGAATTTTCAACCAAAAAGAGGAATTTTCTACCAAGAACCATTTTTCAGTCAAAGGAAAAAAGGCGAACGTATTGCTCAATTTTCAGCCCAAAAATGCGAGTTCCCTATAAAGCAGTTGAATTTGCAATTGAAAAGTTATTTTTCAACTAAATAGTTGAATCTTTTACCAAAATCACAGAATTTTCAACTCAAAATTTTCACGCAAAGTTTCATTTGCAAAAAAAAGGTTGAATCCTCAGGAAAAAATTGATTTTTCACAATGGAGCTTAACTTTACCAAGAAGTTGAATTTTCCAATTAAGAAAACGAAATTCCAACAAAAGAGTTTAATTTTCTACAAAGAAAAATTGTTTAATGAAGAGAAAAAAAATGTCAACCAAATTGTCGAATTTTTAAATCAAAAAGATCACATTTTTACCAAAAAAGACGAATGTTCAACAAAACTGTTGGATTTTCAATCAAAGGAGATGAATTCTGAACCAAGAATATAATACTAGACTTTTGAATTGCAAAGAATTAACTATCAAGGAAAAAATAAATTTATTTTTAATTGGTTTATATTAATTCAGTTCGGATTTGAACGATAAAAGCAAAAAAAGAAAGTTTCTTGAAAACAGGGGAAAAAAGAGAAATTCTTTCGAAAAGGGTGAAACAGGGGAATGTGGAATTGTGTGGCTGATTGAATTTTTAATATTTTATGCTACATATTGTTTGAACGCTTCCTATAGGATACTGGTAACACACTCCATGGAAATTCCATGGCTTTGTCGATTCTGAAATAGATTAAAAATTAGCTCTGTACAAAATACCATTAAATAACTTACTGAGCTTGTTTGAAATGTGGGTTACAGTTGTTGTATGCGGGTCCGCAAGCGTTTCCACTAAAGTGACAGTTGTCTCCCGGACCAGTTTCAGGTTCTTTAGGAAGCGTAGAGACAATATTGAACATTTAATCAGTTGATTAAACACTTCATTTTTCAAATAAGTCGACTTTGTCGACTCAAAAGTAAATTTCCAATTGGCACCTAGTTGAGAGGGTTAATTACATAAAACTGAAAAGTGAATAAGGTTGAAAGCGGGGAAAATTTAACCGGTTCCTGGGAGCTATCTGTTAATGGGCTCGCCATGGAAATTGCATGCCGTTGAACTCTTTAATCATAACTCATACCATGAAGGATTTCTCTATAGAAGATATTTAATATTTTTGAAATGTAGGTTACAGTTCTTATGTGCGGGCCCGCGAGCGTTTCCACTAAAGTGACAGTTGTCTCCCGGACCACTTTCAGGTTCATCAGGAAGCGTACAAACAATATTGAACATTTAATCAGTTGATTGAATATTTCATTTTTCAAATAAGTCGACTTTGCTGACTCAAAAGTAAATTTACAATTGGCACCTAGTTGAGAGGGTTAATTAGATAAAACTGAAAAGTGAATAAGGTTGAAAGCGGGGAAAATTTAACCGGTTCCTGGGAGCTATCTGTTAATGGGCTCGCCATGGAAATTGCATGCCCTAGAACTCTTTAATCATAACTCATACCATGAAGGATTTCTCTATAGAAGATATTTAATATTTTTGAAATGTAGGTTACAGTTCTTATGTGCGGGTCCGCGAGCGTTTCCACTAAAGTGACAGTTGTCTCCTGGACCACTTTCAGGTTCATCAGGAAGCGTACAAACAATATTGAACATTTAATCAGTTGATAGAATATTTCATTTTTCAAATAAGTCGAATTTGTCGACTCAAAAGTAAATTAGCAATTGGCACCTAGTTGATAGGGTTAATTAGATAAAACTGAAAAGTGAATAAGGTTGAAAGCGGGGAAAATTTAACCGGTTCCTGGGAGCTATCTGTTAATGAGCTCGCCATGGAAATTCCATGGCGTTGAACTCGTTAATCTTAACGCATACCATGAAGCTGAAGCTATCCGAGTGATTAACGGGGTGCTACGCTTCTCTATCGTATCCCATTCTACCCCCTTTCGCTTCCATCTTTACTACCCTCGTTCCCATTGCATTATTAAATGTCCTTTTACGCTTCTATGGCAATATGCCACCAATGCGCCCGTCCGGCGCCGTGCATCAAATCACGGTTTGGCGAGTTACATCATTCTAAAGGTACCCCGCGAAAGGGAATAAAAATCGGTATGCGTAAACTTCCCACTGGGACAGGAAGCTGCACATAAACAGCTCTGATATTGATGAACCATATGCCGGAAAATTGTACCGGTTGGATTCAGACGGTTTCACTTAGTAGTCGGCAATCCTCTTACAAAGCCTATTCGTTATTCATGGTCATGTACTCCACGAATCTGTAGAATTATCTTACAGATTAATTCAAAGAGTGAATTGAATATTATGATCAAGTTCCCAGAATTAAAACCTAAGTTAAGGTTCTAAAAACTGGGTTATATTCGAAATGCATTGATGAAATATCTGAGATTGTGATCAGGATTGAATATCCCAGACTTCACATCCCAAAAGGCCCTCAATAACCTGAAATTATGAATTTTCAACCAAAAAATGTATTATTAAGAAGGCAGTAGAACTATTAACTAAGAATAGTTAATATGTTTACCAAAACGATGATTTTTCAGCCGGTAAGATTAATTTTCCACGAAAAGAGGAATTTTTGACAAAATACATGAATTTTCAACCAAAAAGATCAATTTTCAACTGAAAATGATGAATCTTGAATCGAAAAATTAATTTTCAATAAAGCAGTCCAACTTTAACCAAGAAGAGTTCAATTTTCATTCAAGAAGGTCAATTCTTAACGAAAAATTCAACAGTTGATATTTTGAATAAAAAACATTTATTTTTAAATGAAAAACAGTTAAATTCAATCTTTTTTAGATGATGAATTTCCAGTTGAAAAAAATCAATATTCAACCAAAAATGAAATAATAAATTTGTAGTTGAATTAATTAAATTGCAACCAAATGAAAACGAATCAGGAAAAAGAAAGTAATATTTTACACCAAAGAGAAAAATCTTCAACGAAAAAACGATTTTTTAACATTGCGCTTCAACAATAAACCATATAGTTGAATCTTTAAACGGAAAATATGAATTTTCAACGAAAATTGTAATAATTAATATTTCAACAAAAAAAGATTCCACTATTGAATGAAAAACAGTTGAATTCAACCAAATAATACGAATTTTCAATAAAATATTTGAATTGTCAACCAAAAGAGATTATTGAAAAAAATTTAACTTTTAAGCTAGAAATTCAGATTATTTAGAAAACAGACACCATTAAATCGGAAAAGATGAACTTTTATCAGAAAAAATTAAATTTCAACCAAGAAATCGAACTTTGAAACGAAATATTTGACTTTAATCAACAAATGTTGCATTTTTAAAAAAATATTCAAATTTTTAATCCAAAAGAAGGAATTTCCTATCCAAAGTTAGTTGAATTTTCAACAAAATAAGTAGATTTGCAACAAAATAAATAAATTTTCAACATAATAGTACAATTTTCAAGCAATAGAGATCAATTTCGAACCAAAACTATAATAGTTGATTTCTCAATCAAAAATAGTTGGGTTTTCTTATTGTGATCCATTAATTCAGTTCCAATTTAAGCCAAAGAAAAAAAAAAAAACAGGCAAAGGGGAATTTTCTTTAAAAGAGAGGAAAAAAGAGGAATTCCTCCAAAACGGGGAAAAGACGGGAATAGTGGAAAGAGTGCGCAGCCTGCTATCTTCAGATTGATGACAAAGGACAAATATTATATAGAGGTCACGAGTCAAAGGTCATAAGTAAGACTGAACTCAAACCTGAGGATTGAAGGGTGTAAGGTCATATCATACTTGAAAAAGGTCAAAATTATGAGTTATATTCAGAGTGTGACAAAGGTTAAAGTTTAAAGGTCACTAGATGATGAAATTATTATACAGAGGTCATGAGTCCAAGGTTAAACGTGAAACAGAGTTCAAACCTTAGGACAGAAGGGTTATATCTTCTTATCAAATATCAAAGTTATAGAGTAAACCTCAAAGGTCAAGGGTTAAAGGTCACTAGATGATGAGAATATATAGAGGCCAATAGTTCAAGGTTAGAAGTGAAACGAAGTTTAAACCTAAGGGCTGAAGGGTAAAGGGTATTATTGTGAAGGTATTATTTGTAAAAGGTCAAAGTAGGTCAAAAGAGGATCAAAAGGTCAGAAGGTCAAAAGGTCAAAATAGGTTTAAGTAATAGGTCAATTTAAAGGTTAAACTTCATAGTTCATGAGCTAAAGGTCAGTAGAAGATGAACTTTGACTCAGGACTCTGAACCGTCACTATCGACCTCAGACCTTCGAACTCTCAGCCAAATCAAAGGTTAAAGGTTAAGGATCATAAGTCAGGGGTAGAAAATCAGGTCAAAATTCCAGTATGAATCCCAAAACATATATTGCGAAACGTTCTAACCCACATTCAAATGAAAATTATCTCTGGCCATCTCTCTGGGATTTGCTAAACGGCTTTATTTTGGAATAACACAGTACAGAACGAATATTTACGAGGAAGTCGCGGACTCAGCAAGGTTGAATATGAACGAAGTCTATGTTTCACCGACGAGGCGGGTCCGTGGCATTATGATTCTTGCACGGACGGCAAGCACACATATAATCTTGTCGCATGGTAAATTGCTTTCGCATACTACGTGACGAATGTGGCTGAAGTTAGATGAACCACCCTTCTTCAACTTTTTTTTTCAACCATCGTTTCACCAACACAGTGAATGCAATTTGATCAGTAAATGCAGATTTAGGCTTTTTTATTGGCAGTGTCTATGTCAACCAAAAAAATCCGACTATCTGTACCAAAATTTCGATAGAAATAGTCTCTTTTTCAGCTTCTGCTATTCGTACGGAATTTTTTTCTATTATTACCGAAATTTCGGTACAGGTAGCGACGGTGTTTTTTATTTGAGAAGGAAATTTTATATTAGAATTATCGGATTCATTAGTTGATTGATTAGGTAATAACAATTATAAATTTTCATGAGTACCAGCAATGAAAAATCAATTGATTTCGAAAAATATTAGAAATATGTTAATCCATAGAAACACATTTTGAAGATGAAAAAAAATAATTTTCCGAGCCATAGAAATTTATATTGCAATATAAGAAAATTGCAAAGTTTCGCTAACACTGGAATTCAAAATTTTCTGTAAGATTTCCTTGTTGGGCCTAACAAATTGTAAATTTTCCAGAAATGGAAGTCTGAATTAAGAAAATCTATCGAAGTTTGAAAATTCAACTCTTTCGTTGAAAATTCTCATTTATTGATTGAATTCAACTGCTTTAGATTCAAAATTACAGACTTTTTGGGTAGAATATCAACTATTATATTTTTCATTGAGAATTCATCTTTTTTGGTTGGAAATTCCACTACTTGGACAAACATTTTTTTCAAATTCCTTTTTTTGGTTGAAGATTCCTTTTTTTAGTTCAAAATTCATATCTTTCGTTAAAAATGTAACTATTTTGCCAACAATTTATCTTTTCTAGACGAAAATTTTACTATTTGGCTGAAAATTCGTCTTTTTGGTTGAATTAAACTATTTTTTAAATCAAATAAATATTTTGTTGCTATTGAAATATCAACTATTACATTTTTGGTTAGCACATCATCTTTTTTTGGTTGAAAAGTCGACTGCTTGGTTAAAACTTAAACTGAGAGTTTAACTGAAAATGTAACCATTACATTTTTGGTGAAAATGAATATTTTTTAGATGTAAATTGAACTACTTGGTAAAAAATTAATTTTTGTTGTTGAAAATTCGTCTTTTTGGGTAGGTAATTAATCTTCTTGGTTGAAAATCTATATTCTTAGTTGAAAATTCAACTACTTGGTTGAAACTTAAATTATTCTTTTAAAAATATGAGTAACTTGTTAAAATTTATTTTTTCAGTAGAGAATAATTTTCTAAACTAAATATTTAACTATTCTAATTCAAGATTTATCATTTTAGTTGGAAGTACATTTTAACTGTTAAGAAAATAATCTTCTTGGTCAAAAATTATGTTTCTGGTTAAAAATTATCTTTTGCGTTAAAAATTATCTTATTAGTTTAAAGCTCAACTGCTTGGCTGAAAGTTGAATTCTTTTGTTGAAAACTCTTTCTTTAGGTTGAAGATTCATCATTATAGTTGAAAATTCAACTATTCGATCAAAAATTTATCTTTTGAAACAAAATTGAACTATTTGGAAGAAAATCAACTTTTTTGGTTGAGCTCAACTGTTTCTGATTTAAAATTGAAATACTGTTCTGTTGACCTATCCACTATTACATTTTTTCTTGGCAATTTTCCTTCTTTGCTTGAAAATTCGCCTCTTGGATAAAAAATCAACTATTCTGTCGACAATTTTTTTTTTTTTTGAAAATAATTTTTCTTAACTCTAAATTTAATTCTTTTTTTATTGAAAATTTATCTTTTTTAGTTGTAAATTTAACTGTTTGGTTGGAAATTTATGTATTTTATTGAGAATTTGTCTTTTCTGAAAAAATATTAATTTTCTTGGTTCAAAATCAATCTCTTTGGTTGAAAAGTCGACTGCTTGGTTGAAACTTAAGCCGAGAGTTTAACTGAAAATTTAGCTATCACATTTTTGGTTAAAAATGAATATTTTTTAGATGTGAATTGAACTACATGGTTAAAAATTCATTTTTTTGTGTTGAAACTTCGTCTTTTTTGGGGAGAAAATTATTCTTCTTGGTTGAAAGTTTATATTCTTATTTGAAAATTCAACCACTTGGTTGAAACCTAAATTACTCTTTTAAAAATATAAGTAACTTGTCGAAAATTCGTTTTTTTAGCAGAAAATAATTTTTTGAACTAAATATTTAACTATTCTAATTCATGATTCATCATTTTAGTTGGAAATACATTCCAACTGGTAGAAAAATAATCTTCTTAGTTGAAAATTAACTACTTAGTTAAAAATGATCTTTTTGGTTTCAAGTTCAACTACTTGGCGGAAAGTTAAATTCTTTTGTTGAAAACTTCTTCTTTTAGTTGAAGATTCACCATTATAGTTGAAAATGCAATTATTTTGTTGAAAATTTATCTTTTAAAACAAAATTTAACTATTTCTGGTCTGTGCCTTCGGTCTGACCATTGAGATTACCCTTCCCCCTCCCTTGCGATTTGTACGTGTGTTACTCTCTCTCTCTTTCACCCTTACAAACTAGTCTTTCCCTCTCTATCGTCCCTACCCCTACTCACCCCCCATCTTTAGGCCACTCTCCCACGGTGGCGGCTAGTCCCGCGCTTTGAGCGAGCCTCAGTGCGCTTTCTTTTCCCAAAGCAACTGGATGTGTGTTAAACGGTGCGTACCGTTCGATAGTGATTATTAATTGTGTTGAATCAGAGGCTTTCGATTATCCTGGTTCCTGTTCTCTCTTTCACTCAAGGTAAGTCCTTTCTTGTTCATATTTTTGTGTTTTGTTTCAGATTAAAATATTGTCTTGGACGCTTTGTCCTATGCAACTGTGCAAATTTGATTAAAGTGTAGAGTAGCGTTCGCCCTTTGGCAACCTATGTCTGTGTACATTTGTCTTTGGACATTAGACTGCACGTCTTGCGGCTCGTTCAATACAGCTGTCTCTTAGTGCTCGCCCTTTGGCAGCCTATGAATTGTCTTGGATGGTTCGCCCTGTGCAACTGTCCACATATAATCAAAGTGTTGAGTAGCGTTCGCCCTTTGGCAACCTATGTCTGTGTATCTGTCTTTGGACATTAGACTACATGTCTAACAGCTAGTACAAAGCAGCAGTCCTTGAAGAGCTTCGCCCGCATCAATCGCATTTCATTGTTTATTTACAGATGGATCATCCTACCATCAGTTTGGAGGATTTATACCTGCGTCAGGCGGCCAAAGAAGCACAGACTTTACCCTTGGAAAGACTCAAATCCGTTGCAGCCCAAAACTTACCTGCAGACTGGAAAATGTGGAAAGTTCGCGAGATATCAAAAGAAGAGTTGGTAGGAAAAAATCCAGATTCTCGCTTGCTTTGCGAAATTCGCTACGCGCTTCCTACGGTGGGCATCGTAAAAGCCTTTTTTCCTCACGCAACAAAAGTAAGTAGTCATGATTTTAGAAAAATGAAATTGGCCATGCTAGATTGGACCTTTTGCAGAGCATTGATCATCAATCCTTCTGCTTTGGTGAAAAAGTTGAGTTGCGTTACAAATCAAGGCGAATTAATTGTGAATTCAATTGAAAATATGCGTCCTCTCTTAATTTCAAGATCAGCCGCATCAAATGAATTAACTCGTAATTCTCAGAATTATTTTTTCCCGCCAGACTCCCCTGTCATAGCAAGAAATTCTAATATTTCGAGAAAAAGAAAATCTTTCAATTCTATTTTGGAAGCAGAACCTTCAGACAAAAGTTCGAGATTATCCCAGTTGGAAGAGAGATCGAATCGTTTAGAAAATTTACTGACACAAGTACTAGAAAGAATTACTCCCAATGTAGAGGACTATGAAGAGAGATCCCTCTCTGAATACTCTGACGTGGAGAATTATTCTTCTTACTCTGATGAGGAAATTTCCTCTCCTCCGCTCAAAGAAACTGCTCCGTGGAAAGCTCCTAGCTTTCCAGTGCTAGATTCGGTTTTAGCTCACACTAATAAAGAGGTTATAGATTTCTCGCCTGCAACCAAGGAGCTAGAGCCAACGGTCCCGAAACCGACAGAGGAACTGGCAAATCAGGGCATACAATGTCAACGCCTTGGTAGTGAATCCTGGAACAAGATTCGCTATTTAGAAGCGCAAAAGAAGTTACAGGCTGCCCCAATTTTTTCAGCGTTACTAGTTAGTTCGCAACTTAACGGCTTAGCGTCACACACCCATGATTCAGATCTATTGGGTAAATTCGATCTTGCTCTCGGTACGCTCACTCATGGTTTGCTCCTTCAAAGGAAAGAATTTCAATCCGCCATTATGTCCTTGGCACAGAAGCATCCAACTATAAGTGAGGATTTGAAGAAGACTCTCTTGGAAAATGAATCTCCTTTTCGAGTCATCTCAGATGACCTCCTTCAGTACACATGCGGCAGATGAGCAGACGTAATTGCCATGAGAAGAAAAGCCTTGTACCAAAAAATAACTACATGGCTTCCCTCCTGGCTACTGTCCCACCCTCAGAAAAACATCTTTTCGATGAAAATAAATTGAGTGCTTTATTCAAAGAACATGGCGGGTTCCATAATTTTTTTTCGAACCTCAAAATCTTCAGGGTCTGGGAAGTCTCAAACTTTTGGAGGAGATAGTTCATCAAGAGAGAGCACTAGTAAAAAACCATCTGCGCGGCCCACATCAAATCGAGGAGGTTTCGATCAAAAAGCTTCTTTCAGCTCAGATCACAGAAAAACGAATCGAGGAGGGCATGGGACATCACAGAAGTCCAGAAATATTCCTAGATCATCAGGCGCTGGTAGAGGAAGAAATTCAAAAAATTTCTGACTCTCAGGATCAAAGAGAATTTCAAGGGGGACAATTGAGACACTTCACAAAAAGGTGGGTCAGTCTCGGGGCTCCAGATTCGATCATCAGTGTCCTAAAAGGGTATTCCATTCCTTTCATAAAGAAACCACCGACAATTCCATTTTCAGACAGTCTTTGCACACGCTTAGAAACGAGACCATCAACCGACATGGACAGGGAATTGACAGAGTTCATCAAGTCGGGAGTTCTAGATAGGAAGAAGGTTCCGTCCGGATTCCTGTCGACCACTTTCTTAGTCCCAAAGTCAGATGGTTCCCTGAGACCGGTTTTCAATCTCAAGCGTTTGAACGAGTATCTGAGACCAGAGAAATTTCGATTAATAACCCACTCGAAAGTTCCGGGTTTCCTGCAGAAGGAAGACTTCTTAGCCAAAATAGATTCATCGCAAGCTTACTTGCATCTCCCCATAAAAGAGGCTCACAGGCGATATCTGGCTATGTACTACCGAAAAGAAATATACTGCTGGACGGCGCTGCCTTTCGGCCTCTCGAGCGCTCCTCTAGCCTTTTCAAGAGTGTCGTATTGGTTAGCAGGTCAACTAAGAAAAAGAGGGATGAGAGTATTGGTCTACTTAGACGACTTTCTTCTGGCGAATCAAGACGAGCACCTTTTGATTCAACAGATGAAGGAAGCAATACATTTTCTCAACTTCTTGGGATGGAAAATAAATTTTCCAAAATCAATTCTAGTGCCAAGTCGACAGCTGGAGTATCTGGGCATCATGTGGAATCCTTGGACGGACCTAAAATTTTTATCCGAGAAGAAGACGAGAAGAATAAAGCAAACCCTGGAAAAAATAATAAGTCAGCAAAAATGGAGTTGGCAGCAAGCGAAGTCTCTCCTGGGAACCTTGGAATTCGCTTCCTTTGTAGTTCCTCTAGGAAGACTATTTTGCAGGAACATGCAGCGAGCAACGCGTTTGCTCCCGAAAGATTTCCCAAATCAGAATTTTGTTCTCTCTCATCAAGTAAACTCCGACATGAAGTGGTGGATACAGAATTCATCAGCAAATTCGCGAATCTTTCCAAACATGCCCATCATTCATTTGGTAACGGATGCATCCAACGAGGGCTGGGGAGCCCAAGAAGGAGATGTGGGCAGTATATATTGCTATTCTCAAAAATGCCCGCTCGTTACAAGGAAAAAGCTTGTGTCTTCAGTCAGACAACAAGACCGTCTTGGCTTACATTCGACGTCAGGGGGGGAACGAAGTCTCTACCCCTTCTACAATTAGCAAGGAAGTTGTTGATGCTGATGTCGCGCCTAGATCTCCAGATAGAAGCTCACTTCATTCCGGGAATTTACAATGTTGTGGGCGACCGATTGTCAAGAGGAAATTCGCTACCCGATTGGCATTTGTCGAAGGAGGTGACGGACCGGATTTTCGAGAAGTGAGGAGCCCCACAGATAGATTTAATGGCGACTGCTCGCTCAGCAGTAGTCCCGACCTATGCATCTCAAACCACGGACCAGACTTCAGCATTCGTGAACGCTTTCAGTCGGGCCTGGGAGTACGAATTGGCTTGGATATTCCCTCCTCCGTCTCTAATACCGAGAGTGCTTCAACATCTCAATTTAGCTCGAGGAGTGTACATCTTGATTCTCCCAAAATGGGAGAAAGTGTTCTGGAGAGCAGACCTAAAACGTCGATCATTATGCCCCCTTGGAGCATTCGCAATCTTCATCAGAATCTTGTGGACCTTCAGACCAATTGCCCCCCTTCGAGAGTTCAAGACCTACATTTGGAGGCTTGGAAGGTACGGGGTGGTTTACCCATACAGAAGGATGGCACAAAGAGGACGTAGCTTTGTTGGAATCATCTTGGCGAGAATCAACGCAGAAAACCTACGCCGCACCTTGCAAATCTTGGGTAGCATGGTCTACGTCACAAGGTGTCTCATTGAATAACCCATCTCCGCAGAAAGTAGCACAGTATTTGGGCTACTTACACAGGAAGAAAAAATTGGTTCTTTGGCCCATTTTCGGCTCAAAAACTGACAGTGTCTCACATAGGCAGTCCGGTTGGGGGCTCTCAAGAAATAGAGAACAAAAAATGGATCCAACTTGGTGGCTGCGGCTCTTAATCATGATCACTAAATCGCGAAGGAGTGCAAGAACCGGATTGGATAGTCTGTTCATCACCACGAGAGGAAGTGTGGCTGCAGCTTCTCGTACTGTGATTGCAGGCTGGATCCGGACTGCTTTAGATGAGGCAGGTATCGGCACCTCTGCGGGAAGCATTCGATCAGCAGTGGCATCATCTCGTCTCAAGTCTGGTCTTCCAATAGACGAAATATTACAGAAAGGAAATTGGAAATCAACTGATACCGTCTTCAAACATTATTTCAAAGATATTCAGAAACCAAATGATCGGCCAGATATATTAGATCAAACATTCAAGCCACTTTAGTTTCTCTTTGTTCTGCCAAAATGGCTGTGGTGATTAACTTTTTCCAATTATTTTCGTCTTGTTAAAAAGTAGCAAACGTTATTGATTTAAGATACAGCTGTATTGTTGTTTGTTTGTATTCTTGAATGGGTCTCTATCCCCTTTATATGACTATATCGTTCATTATAATAACAAATTTTGAAAATAAATTTCTTGTTCCGATACTATTGTTATCATTCAGTCTAACAAGCAAATTATGCCCTCTACAGTTTTAATTCTCAATGTCACAGTGCACTTATCCCACGGTGCCGGCAGAGTACAAACACTTCTCAATGGTCAGGCCGAAGGCACAGACCAGAAATAAGAACGTTTTTCCCCCAAAGGGTAAAAAGACGGTTATTTCGGTCTTGCCAAAGGCCTGACCAGTTTAAATCCTTGCCGGCTTAATACACTGAGGCTCGCTCAAAGCGCGGGACTAGCCGCCACCGTGGGAGAGTGGCCTAAAGATGGGGGGTGAGTAGGGGTAGGGACGATAGAGAGGGAAAGACTAGTTTGTAAGGGTGAAAGAGAGAGAGAGAGTAACACACGTCCAAATCGCAAGGGAGGGGGAAGGGTAATCTCAATGGTCAGGCCTTTGGCAAGACCGAAATAACCGTTTTTTTACCCTTTGGGGGAAAAACGTTCTTATTTGGGAGAAAATCAACATTTTTCCTTGAATTCAACTGCTTCTGATTTAGAATTAAAATATTGTCTTTTTGACATATTAACTATTCCATTTTTCGTTGGCAATTTTCCTTTATAGTTTGAAAATTCATCTATTGGATAAAAAAATCAACCGTTCTGTTTACAATTTTTTTTTTTGTTGAAAATAATTTTTCTCAACTTCAAATTTAATTCTTCTTTTTTTTATCGAAAATTTATCTTTTTTAGTTGTAAATTTGAAATTTTTTTTTAAAAATGTATATATTTTATTGAAAATTTGCCTTTTCTAACAAAAAATTAATTTTCTTGGTTAAAAATTAATCTCTTTGGTTTAAAATTCCACTACTTGGTGGAAAATTCTACTTCTTGGTTGAAAAATCAACTACTTAGTTGAAATTTAAATTCTTTGGAGGAAAATTCAACTATTTGGTTAAAAAATTATATTTTTTATATAAAAATTCAACTACTTGGCTATATAATTTGTAGTTTTTGGTTGATTTCAACTGTTTCTGATTCAAAATAGAAGTACTTGTTTGTTGACATATCAACTATTACATTTTTCATTGACAATTCATATTTTTAATTCTAAAAACTTATCTCTTTGGTAAAAAAATGAACTACACATTTGAAATTTTTTTTTCAACCAGATTTTAACTGGGAATTGAACTATTTTATTTTTGGTCAAAAAGTTATCTTTTTCAGTTGTAAATTCAACTATTTGGTTGAAAATTTGTCTATTCCGATAGAAAATTAATCTTTTTGGTTATGACTTAATTTTTTTGTTGCAAATTAAGCTACTTGGTTGAAAGTTAAATTTTTTTATTAGAAATTCATTTTTTTTCAAACAATGTAAATTTTTAATTAAAAAATCGCTTTTTGGTAGAAAATGATTTTCTTCAACTGAAAATTTAACTATTTCGATTGAAGATTCATCAATTTGTTTGAAAATGCATCTCCTTAGTTGAAAATTGAAATATTTTGTTGGAAACTGTGTACGTTTTTGCATTAATGCCAACGTGGATTCCAGAAACCGATTACATTTTTCTCGAGTATCTAGCAAGGTCATATCAACAGGAGATCTTGAAACGATCCTTAATGTCTCTTTTAGACTCATCTATCAAGCCCCGTCACTCAGAGGAAGATACATCTTCGTAATCGAGGAACCGTGTCTCCAAGATCGCTACTCTGAAGTAAATGGTTAGGCCTAAGATGATAAAAAAAGGAAAAAACAAAAAAAACACCTTCGATCAATTCTTATAGACAAGCACAAGATTGATAAAAAAAATCTATCTTTGGCCCCACGTTAGTTACTGAGTTAAGAGCTGGCGCAGTAAATGCCAACTGAGCAAATTGACACATCAGAATGATCCGATTCTCAACAGTTGATTATTGGTGTTTTTTTCCATTGAAAAATAATTTTCTTAGTAAAAATTAAACTATTCCAGTTGAATATTCGTAATTTTTATTAAAAATTCACCACTTTGGATAAAAATACAACCATTTTTGGTTAAAATTAGTTCAGTTTTTTTAGTTGAAAAGTCTAGTATTAGATTTTTGGTTACAAATGTTTTTATTTGGTTATATATTAAATCATTTTGTTACAAATTCATTCTTTTTATCTCACAATTTAATGGATTGGTTGAAAATTGGTCTTCCGGGAAAATTCACCTATTTGGATGAAAAAGTACGTTTTTAGTTAAAAATTCAACTATTTGGTGGAAGTTTTATAATTTTTAGTTTGAAACTGAAATATCTGGTTTGGAATATGTCTTTTTTGCTAAAATTGAACTGCTTTTGATTTAAAATAAAAATATTTTTTGACTCGAAATCAAATATTACACATTTTTTGTCAGTAAATTCATCTTTTTTGCCTGAAACTTGGACTATTTGGTTAAAATTAGCTTTATTTTAATCAAAATTCATTTCTTTGGTTACAAATTTTAATATTTTGTTGAAAATTCGTTTTCTTTTTGGTTGAACATTAATTTTTTGACTCAAAATTTACCTATTAAATTTTTGTTTGAAAATTTATCTTCTTAGTTTAAAATTCAATAATTTGGCTAAAATTTTAACTACTTGGTTATTCGTTTTTTCATTGGTGACAATTATTTCTGTCAACTGAAAATTTAACTATTTCATCTTTTTTTCAAACTTGATCTGTTTCATTTAAAAATTCAACTATTCGTTTAAAAATTTATCTTTTCAAATCAAAAATTCAACTTTTGGGTTAAAAATGGAAGCGTTTTGTTATAAATTCGTATTTTTTTGCTAGAAAATTAATCTTCTTGGTAGAAACTAATATTTTTTGTTAAAAATTGAGCTTTTTTATTCAAAACACATCTCTTTTGGATGAAAATCCAAATATTTTTGGATTGAGAGCTTATATTTTTTGGCTGAAAATTCTGTAATTTGGCTTAAAATTCAATCTCTTTGTTAGAAAGTCATTCTTTTTGTCTAAAAATTCAAAGTTTTTTTCAAAAATTCATATTTTGGGCAATTAACTCATCTGGTTTAAAATGATCTTTTTTAGTTGAAAATGTAACTATTTGGTTGAATATACGACTTTTTGGTAGAATTCATTTTTTCATTTAAAATAAATGTTTTTGGGTCAAAAATCAACTATTAAATTTTTCTTTAAGAATTCATCTTTCTTGGTTGAAATTTCGAATACTTAGTTAAAAATTGAAATCCTTTGATCAGAATTCGTTTCTTTAGTTGAAGATTCATAATTTTTGTTTGGAAATTTATCCCTTTGGTTAAAAATTCAACTGCTTAGTTGAAAGATCAACTCCTTTGTTCAAAATTCATTTTTTCGATTAAACAATTTTTTGGAAAATTCGGTTTTTTCTTGGTTAAAAATGATTTTTTTAACGGAAAATTTAACTTTTACATTTTTGGTTAAAATTTATCTTTTCATTTAAAAGTTCAAATATTCGGTCCAAAATTGACATTTTTCAGTTAAAAGTTGGACTGTTTGGTTAAAAATGTATGTACTTTGTTGAAAACTCGTCTTTTTCTGTACAAAATTAATTTTCTTGGTTGAAACCAATCTTTTTGGTCAGAAGTGGAACTCTTTCGTAGAAAATTTAACTATTTTTGGTTAAAATATAATTCTTCTTTTTGAATGAGAATGCATCTTTTTTGTTTGAAAATTGTATTATTCGTTTGAAAATTTAATTGTTTCTTTGAAAATGTAACTAAGATAAAAGGATGTGAAAGGAAAGGATGGGAAATTTACTTTATTTTTAGGAAATTGATTTTCTCAACTGAAAATGTATCTATTCCAGTTGAAAATTAATCTTTTCTTGGTAAAGATTTTAAGTATTTGGTTAAGAATTGATTTAAGAATTAATTTGGTTGCAATTTTAATTATTTTGGTGAAAATTCAAAGAATTTGTTAGAAAGTCATTGAAACTCGCCATAAAGATTCATATTTTGTGTTGCATATTCAACTTTTTTAATAGAAAATTCAACTATTAAATTTTTTGTGAAAAATTTCACTTTTGGACAGAAAATTCACATCTTTGGTTTAAAAGTCATTTTTTAAACTGAAAATTTAATTTTTTCATTTCTGGTTGAAATTTGTTCGTCTTAAGTTAGAAATTGGTATTTTTTGACAATAAATTAATCTTTTTGTGAATAAATTCATCATATTGTCAGAAAGTTGAACACCTTCGTTCGAAATTCATTTTTTAGATCGCAAGTTGAAAATTAAACTATTTGTCTGAAAATTTGACCCTTTTGTTAGAAAGTTATTGAAATTCTTCACGAAAATACGCATTTTGGGTTAAATATTTAACTATTTTGTAGAAAATTCAACTATTTTGTTGAAAATAAACTTTTTTGTTGAAAATTAACATTATGGTTGATTAATTATCTGTTCTGGTTCAATACTAACATTTTTGTAGTACATCTTTGGTTGAATTTAGCTGTTTCTAATTGAAAATCAAAATCTTTTTTGATTAAAATATCAACTGTAAGATTTTTTGTTAAAAATTCATCTTTTGGGTTGAAAATTCACACCTTTGGTTGAATATGCGTTTTTTTCTTTTTGGTTTTAGTATAATCTATTTGATTGAAGATTCATTTGTTCTATTTGGTTCTCTTTGTTAAAAAATTCACCAGTTTTTTTTGTCAATTCTTTTTTTCTCAAAATCAATTTATTGAACTGAAGATGTAGCTTTTCTATTTCTGTTTGACTTTCAATAAGAAAATAGAACAACTGCCACTCGAGAGATATGAATAAACTTGTGTAAAAATTAATTTTGGATCCGAAAAATTGGATAATTTTGATACACCAGAGTTTGCTGTTTACTGCTTTATTACTATAATTATTGTTTAATTTTCCAAGCATCAAAATCTTATGACTTTGAAACATTTAAACTTAAAAGCCTTCAAGTTTAACGACTTAAAATTCAAGCTCAAGAGAAAATTACTTTCCAACAACAAGCTGGTGGTTTGCTTTATGAACTAATGCACTTTCATAGTAAAATGCATAGTCTTATCAGAAATTCGAAATAATGGTCGTTTGAATCGCCCCCACTAAGGAAAAGTTTAAATAATGCCGGAGAGTAGAATGCCTTTGTGCTTTCCAGCGAAGCTTTAGCCGAAGGAACAGACAATTAACCTTCAGGTCAGACAGGGTCTTCGAGACAGATAATTATTAACTAGAATGCCTGTGAAAGAGAGTTTAAACTGAGATGCTTCTGAAATACTCTAGAAAATGTCCCTTTCAAAAGAAGTTGCTAATTAGATATCATCTAAGGTACGAGTTTGTTAATATAACAGTAAAAAAATTAATACTTTGTTTTCAACCAAGTAGTTACATTTTTAAAGCAAAAAAGACGAATTTTTCAGAAGAGAGTTGAATTTTCAACAGAAAAGTTCATTTTCAGCCAAAGGAGATGAATTTTCAAACAAATAAAGTGACTTTTTTATGAAAAGATGAATTTTCAATAATATAGTTGAATTTTTAACCTACTAAGATAAATTTTCAACTAATAAGATTTATTTTTTAACGAAAGACAAATTTTCAACATAATGCATGATTTTTCAACCAAATAGTTCAATTTTCAGCTAAGAAAGTGATAATTTTTCAACCACGAATGGAAGTTACATTTGCAGATAATGAAAATTATTTTTAACCAAAAGAAAATAATTTTCAGCAAAATAGTTGCGATAACAAATACGTAGTTCAATTTCTAACCCAATAGTTTAACTTTCTACGAAAATAGTTCAATTTTCCAGAAAAGAATTAAATCCTTTCAACCAAGAATTTTTTAACCTAAAAGATCAATTTTCAATCCGAATTGAAGTATATTTAGGGACAAATAGTAATTGTCAAAAAAAAAATATAATTTTCAACAAAATAGTTGAATTTCCAACCAGAAAAGATTAATAAATAATATGACGTTAATTTTTTTTGTCTACTAGGTCTAAAATCAATACTTTTTTAATATTGATTATCAATTTTTATTTTGACAAGTTGTGCAAAAAATCTCTCTAGCTGCACTGGGAGATTTTTTTCACAACTTATGAAAATACCAAACATCCATAACATCAATTGATAAAAAAAAAGAAGAGATTCTTTTTCAATTTAAGATATCAATATTCAACCTGAATTGGAATAGTTACATTTTAGTTTAACATAAAAATTGTTAAATAAAAAAATGCTTTTGAACCAAATAGTAAAATTTGTAACCAAAGATACAATTAACGGATAGGATACAAAGTCTAGTTTTTTTCGAATCTCTCACACCAATTTTTCAGTCTGATGTGAATAATTATTTTTCAGATCGTATTCGTTAAAATGAATAACTTTTCAAACTGAATTTTTCGAAAAAAAAAATCATTTTCAACAAAATAGTTGAATTTTCAACAAGAAAAGATTAACAAATAATACGATGTTAATTTTTTTTGTCTACTAGGTTTAAAATCAATATTTTTTTTAATATTGATTATCAATTTTTATTTTGATAAGTTGTGAAAAAAATCTCTCTAGCTCCGCTGGGAGATTTTTTTCACAACTTATAAAAATACCAAACAACCATAACAGCAATTAATAAAAAAAAGAAGAGATTAATTTTCGATTAAATATGTCGATATTCAACCTGAATTGGAATAGTTCTAGGAATAGTTACATTTTTAGTTTGAAAAAATAATTGTCAACTCAGAAAAAAAAAATTTTTTTGAACCAAATAGTAAAATTTTTAACCAAAGAGACAATGAACGGATAGGATACAAAGTCTAGTTTTTTTCGAATCTCACACGAATTCTTCAGTCTGCTGTGGATAATTATTTTTCAGAACGTATTCGTTAAAATGAATATTTTTTCAAAACAAATTTTTCAAAATGGAAAATTTTTCGAAAAAAAATAATTTTCAACAAAATAGTTGAATTTCCAACCAGAAAAGATTAATAAATAATATGATGTTAATGTTTTTTGTCTACTAGGTCTAAAATCAATATTTTTTTTAATATTGATTATTAATTTTTATTTTGATAAGTTGTGAAAAAAATCTCTCTAGCTCCGCTGGGAGATTTATTTCACAACTTATAAAAATAGCAAACATCCATAACAGCAATTAATAAAAAAAAGAAGAGATTAATTTTCGATTAAAGATATCAATATTCAACCTGAATTGAAATAGTTTTCGGAATAGTTACATTTTTAGTTTGAGAAAATAACTGACAACTAAGAAAAACAAAATTTTTTTGAACCAAATAGTAAAATTTTTAACCAAAGAGACAATGAACGGATAGGATACAAAGTCTAGTTTTTTTCGAATCTCTCACGCCAATTTTTCAGTCTGATGTGAATAATTATTTTTCAGATCGTATTCGTTGAAATGAATATTTTTTCAAACTGAATTTTTCAAAATGGAAAATTTTTCGAAAAAAAA
>CAKNXH010001544.1:179640-198954 GCA_932178445.1 Andricus quercusramuli | reverse complement strand
AAAGATTAATAAATAATATGATGTTAATGTTTTTTGCCTACTAGGTCTAAAATCAATATTTTTTGAATATTGATTATTAATTTTTATTTTGAGAAGTTGTGAAAAAAATCTCTCTAGCTCCGCTGGGAGATTTTTTTCACAACTTATAAAAATACCAAACATCCATAACAGCGATTAATAAAAAAAAAAGAGATTCATTTTCAATTTAAGATATCAATATTGAACCTGAATTGGAATAGTTACATTTTTATTTTGAAACAATAATTGTCAAGTAAGAAAAAAACATTTATTTTAACCAAATAGTAAAATTTCTAACCAAAGAGACAATGAGCGGATAGGATACAAAGTCTAGTTTTTTTCGAATCTCTCACACCAATGTTTCAGTCTGATGTGGATAATTATTTTTCAGATAGTATTCGTTAAAATGAATATTTTTTCAAACTGAATTTTTCAAAATGGAAAATTTTTCGAAAAAAAAATAATTTTCAACAAAATAGTTGAATTTCCAACCAGAAAAGATTAATAAATAATATGATGTTAATGTTTTTTGCCTACTAGGTCTAAAATCAATATTTTTTGAATATTGATTATTAATTTTTATTTTGAGAAGTTGTGAAAAAAATCTCTCTAGCTCCGCTGGGAGATTTTTTTCACAACTTATAAAAATACCAAACATCCATAACATCAATTATTAAAAAAAATAAGAGATTAATTTTGAATTAAAGATATCAATATTCAACATAAATTGGAATATTGATATCTTTAGTTTGAAAAAATAATTTTCAACTAAGGAAAAAAATATTTTTGAACCAAATAGTAAAATTTTTAAACAAAGAGACAATGAACGGATAGGATACAAAGTCAAGTTTTTTTTCGAATCTCTCACACCAATTTTTCAGCCTGACGTGGATAATTATTTTTCAGAAAGTATTCGTTAAAATGAATATTTTTTCAAACTGAATTTTTCAAAATGGAAAATTTTTCGAATAAAAATAATGTTCAACAAAATAGTTGAATTTCCAACCAGAAAAGATTAATAAATAATATGATGTTAATGTTTCTTGTCTACTAGGTCTAAAATCAATACTTTTTGAATATTGATTATCAATTTTTATTTTTATAAGTTTTGAAAAAAATCTCTCTAGCTCCGCTGGGAAATTTATTTCACAACTTTTAAAAATACCAAACATCCATAACATCGATTAATAAAAAAAAAAGGAGAGATTAATTTTGAATTAAAGATATCAATATTCAACCTGAATTGGAATAGTTACATTTTCAGTTTGAAAATATAATTGTCAAATAAAAAAAAAAAATACTTTTGAACCAAATAGTAAAATTTTTAACCAAAGAGACAATGAACGGATAGGATACAAAGTCAATTTTTTTTTGAATCTCTCACACCAATGTTTCAGTCTGATGTGGATAATTATTTTTCAGATCGTATTCGTTAAAATGAATATTTTTTCAAACTGAATTTTTCAAAATGGAAAATTTTTCGAAAAAAAATAATTTTCAACAAAATAGTTGAATTTCCAACGAGAAAAGATTAATAAATAATATGATGTTAATATTTTTTGTCTACTAGGTCTCAAATCAATATTTTTTGAATATTGATTATCCATTTTTATTTTGATGAGTTGTGAAAAAAATCTCTCCAGCTCCGCTGGGATATTTTTTTCACAACCTCATTGACCTTTTTTACACTCTTTCAAGCCAATTAGAAGAAAAAGTGGGCTGGAAATAATTTCAGGGCCAAATTGAGATTTTTATGCTTTAAGAGACCACGTTATGATTATATAATATACATACACACAAAAAAATAATTTCAAGAATAAATGTTCCCAGGTGCTGTGTAAATTGAATGTTGTCTCTTCGAGCGTAAAAATCCCAATTTTGCCAGGAATTTATTTCCAGCCCACTTTTTCTTTTACACGTCTTTAAAGAATATAAAAAAGTTATTTTTTAAGAAGAAAAAAATATTTAATATGGTTTTTTAAAAAAAATCAATTTTAGTTTTGATTTTCAACCAAAAAATGAAAATTCATAATGAAAAAAAATGTTTATGCTAGCCTTGAAGTACCTGCAAAAATGAAAACTTCAGGCCTCTGTATATTGACAATTGGTTGATAAATGGACCTATGGTTTGATTAAATAATATAGGTCCACCAGGACTCTAATTTGGCCAATTTTCAATCCGATCACAAAAAACAATAATTTTAGGTGGGAATACTTGACGTATTCTGCCCCAGGTATACATCTGGACCACCCAATTAATTACATCGTACAATGTTGCTAGAGTTCTAGATCCCTCAAGATAAAATTTGAAATGAAAATAAAATAGATGGAGCTTCAGAGAGTTTCTGAAATAAAAAGGAAACGCGAATGTCCGTACCTTAATTAACGAGACATTGACACAGCTTTAATTAAGAGCATAATAATCATTTTCAACAATGTGTATATGAATATATCCCGAATGAGGTCGACCCCTTGACAAGACGTTAATTAAATTTTTTACTCTGTCCTCCAACATGATCTAATCAAACAAAGAAATATTGTTTTTGCTTCAGGAAAAGGTTGCAAGAAACTTTCTGCTTCGTAATAACAATTCATGTCGTTATAATTAAACATCTCGTAGACTAGATTCAGAGTGGCCGCAAAACTTCATTTTCAAAATTCCTTCACTTTTCCTCGATTTTTTCTTGACTGATTTTTTATCAAGCCTGACCTATCATAACCATTTTTTTTCATTACGAATTTTTTTGTTTGAAAATCAAAATTAAAATTGATTTTTTTAAAAACACCATATTAAAATTTTTTTCTTCTTCAAAAATACATTTTTTACACTCTCTGAAGTCATGAAGAAGAAAAAGTGTCCCCCGATCAAAGCCAAAATTCTAATCTTGTAATATTTTTGATTTAGAATCTTTTATTAACTCTGGTGGAAAAAAATCTTAAAAGGAAGTGCAACCTTTCTACAGCTGTAATTTTTTGTTAAAACATATGTGCTTCTTTTGTAAAAAAATGTATTTTATTGTAGAAAAGTAAAAAAAAGAACAATTAGATAGGCGAGAATGGTCCTAAGTCGGCACAGTAAGAGTTTTTGTCGAAAAAATAGAGTAAACAGGGTTTAATGACGCTTCAATGTCCTTGTTCAGGTACCACGATCCTTTATCTATAATTCTATGTCTATCAAAGCACTGTGGAGTGATTTTTGCGGCGGCAATGCAGCGCAAAATGAAGAAGGCGATTTTTGCTATTTTTTCAAAATGGTTATCCTAAGCCGGCACCCCCTGTTCATGAGTCAGTACATAATTTTTTCCGCTTCAATGCAAGAAAAAGGACATGTCATGGAAGTTTGAGGAGGGAATGGACAAATTTAAACCATTTGCAATTAAAAAACATGTAGAATATTGTCCAACTTCATTTATAGGATGGAAGCCTACCAGAGAGAAGCAAAATGCAGTCAAAACAGAACCAAACTAAAAAAAATCAACAAGAGACAAGTGAAATGGAATTGAAACACAAAAAAATAAAATGACACACAAATAACAACAAAATCAACAAAAAAGCCTGTTTGGTGCCGACTCAGGACCACTATGTATGTTTACAAATTTCATACTATTACGCACACGAAACAAATCCAAATGAAAATTCGACTTCATCAGGCGGAAGGATACAGAACGTGGAAACCAACGGACTTAATCGATTCGACTTTTCAAAATATTCACGCACCTGTAGCTGCTTCACAACAATGGAAGAAAATGGAATTTCGTTTTCACGAAAAATGTCAATGTAAATTATATCCATGTTTGCCAACATTTCATACAACGAAATGGTTACGCTGATACGCGCGCCATTTCTGAGAAATGCGAGAGTGCCGGCTTAACCCACAGTGCCGACTTAGGACAATATGTTTCCATACTATAAGTTTCTTCAATTGAAACATTTATATAACTTTTTTTTACTTTGTTGTAAAAATGTACAAGGTATTCCAATCAAATTTGTGAATTTTCATGTCAAAAAGATAAATCCTTTACAAACCATTCAAGTTTTTAACAGGAAAATGTGACTTGTCAACAAAAAATTTCCTTTTCATCCAAGTAGTTGTATTTGCTACCAAAATAATAAAATTTGTTGTCGAAAAATGGGAAATATTCTACAAAACAATTGATTTTTTCAGCCAAAACACGAATTTTTTACAATAATTCTATAAACTTGAAATTAATCTTCAACCAAAAGAAAATGAATTTTCAACAGAATAGTTGAATCTTCAACCAATAAAAGAATTCTCTACGAAGTAATTAAACTTTTTACGAATGAGATGAGTTTCCAATGAAAATTATGAATTTTCAAGTGAAATAGTTAAATTTTTAATGCAAGAAATTAATTTAAAACAAAAATTAAACCAAAAAGATGATTTTCCAATTCAAACGATGAATCTTCAACAAGAATTATTTTTCAATATGGTGGTTCAATCTTGATGCAAATAACTGAATCATTTTCCAAAAAAATAATCATTCTTAACGAATAATGTAAAAGTACATCTTTCAATTAAAATACCAGCATCTTAATCTTGAAATAATTTTAACATAGAATATTTTATAAAAGAAATAAAACAGTATTTCAGATAAAAATAAAAAATTTTTGAATTTATTAATTTATTTCGAACAACAAAATGCCTTTTCTACTACAAAATATGACTTTTTAACAAAATAATTAAATTTTCAACAAGATAATCAAATTTTTAACATAATAGTTGAATTTTCAGCATCAAAATATAAATTCCCAATAAGAAGTGTCATAGTTTATATTTCAAATAAAAAACATAAAATTTATACAACAAAAAATAGTTTTTCAAACCAAAAAGACTAATTTTTAACAAATTAAGATTTTTCACTAAAGATAGGAAATTTCACCTAAATTGTTGAACCGTCAAGCCAAGAGACGAATTTTCTCTTCAAAAATTGAATTTGGAAACAAAAAATATGGCTTCAGCAAAAAAATAAATTTTTCCGCGAAACTGATAAATTTTTTCCCAACAAAAATTTAATTTTAAACCAAGAAAATTATTTTTTTACCAGAAAAAGACAATTTTCAAGTAAAAGATCAATCTTAAAAAAATGGAAAAGTTAAATTTTAAGTTGGAAAATCAATTTCAAACAAAGAAGAAGACCTTTCCACTAAACAGTTGAATTTTTAATCAAAGAAAAGCCTTCTAAAGCCTTCAATGAAAAAAAAGATTAACAATGTAGTTTAACTTTTGCCCAAGTAGTTGAATTTTCAAATTAAAAAGATTAATTTTCAACAAAATAGTTAAACCTTCAACCAAAGAGATGAATTTTCAACTGAAAATATGACTAAAAAAATGATTTCTTAACAAAAAAAAAAGAATTTCTACCAAAGCGGATGTATTTGTGAATCAAAAAGATAAATTAAAAAAAATAGTTGCATTTTTTGTTAAAATGACTTTTTAACAAAATTGTTGAATTCTCTACCCAATAGTTGCAGTTTTATCCAAGTAAGATAAAATTTCTCTTTAAACAGATTAATTTTTATTAAAAAAAAAACAAATTTTTAAAAAATAGTTGAACTTTCATCCAGAAAAAATGACAGTTGACTTTTCAAGATAAAAATATGATTTTTTCAACAAAAAATAAGTTTCTAAGAACAAAATTGAATTTTTCGTCCAAAAAGACGAATTTTTTCAACCGGAAGAAACTAATTTTTAAAGAAGTTGGTGAATTTTTACCCAAGAAAGATGAAATGTGTACTAGAACAGATAAATTTTTAATAAAAAAGGATACATTTTTTTTTAAGTTGAACGTTGATCAAGAAAAGATTTTTAGTTCATTTTTTATCACCAAAATATGGATTTTAAACAAAAAGTAAATTTTCTACGGAATAGCTGAATTTTCAACGAAAAAGTTAAATTTTCAACGAAACAGTAGCATTTTCAACCAAATGTATGACTTTTTCACAAAATAGTTTTATTTTCAACCAAATAGATGCAATTTTATTCAAGAAAGATGAAATATTTCTTTCTAAACAGATCAATTGAATAAAAAACTTTAAAAATATAGTTAAATTTTCATCCAAAGAAGATTCCAGTTCACTTTCCCACACCAAAATAAGAATTGTAAGCTATGAGTGAATTTTCTGCTAGATAGCCGAATTTTTAACCAAAAAGTATGACTTTTTAACAAGATTGTTACATTTCAAACCAAACAGTTGCATCGTCCAAGAAAAATTAAAATTCTACTACAACAGGTGATTTTTTAAATCAAAAAAACAAATTAAAAGAAAAAAGAGTAGAATTTTCATCCAAAAGGATCTCAATAGAATTTTCTGCAGAAAAATACAAATTTTAAACAAAAAGTAAGTTATCTAGGAAATATTAGATTTTTCAACAGATCAGTTACATTTTTGTGCAAGAAAGATGCAATATTTCTACTAAAAAAAAAGAACTTTTACTTTAAAAAGACAAATTTTCAGAAAAAGTATTTATCATCCAAAAAAGGTTTCAGTTGACTTATTATTATATTATACGAAAAGAGTTAAATCTTTAATCCAAAAAGACAAATTTTAACAAAGCAGTTGAATTTGCACCAAGGAAATGACGTCTTTACAAGAAAATTGTTAAATTTTGAACCCAAAAATAAAATTTATAACTAAAAAGATAATCTTCAAGGAGAAATTTTTTCGAATTTGCAAAAATTACGTACATGAGTGGAGGACCCCCTCCCCCATACCCAATGTCCCTTCATATACTTTTGGACAACAAAAACTTCTTTATTTATTTAATTAGATATAACATATACAGCGGTAGGGTGGCCCTTATTTTTCACTTTTCAAATTTCTCTGCTCTCACCCCCCCCCAGTTTTGCTCAAATGCCAAAAAAAATCTCGAAATTTGAGCAAAATCGATTAGCATTTAGGGGTGCCGCAAAGACCATGAAGTTTTCCATTCATTTAACATGGGAAAAAAGTCAGCTTTTTGTAAATCTTATATTTAAACGCGATAATATGTTACAAATAATTCCGTGTTTCAATATATTGTTCAGAATTCGTCAGAGAATAAGAATCGATCATAAATGTTGAGGTTGAATAATTTTAAGCCACTCTTATGGGTCCCCAAAGAAAACCCCATAAATGAGAAATTTGAATTGTACGTAAATTGAAATACTTGTATTTTCTACTTTTCTTTTTAAGAATACTCTGAAATGTTTACACACATTAAATTTGTTTAAACAATTGGATATTAGGTAACAAATGACTGAGTATTTTTAAATTTCCGATCAATAATTATTTTTTTTTTTTGTAAACTTTAAAAAAGTACCAATAAACCGCAATGTAACGTAAAATTCAAATTTGTCACTGATGGGATTTTCTTTGGGGACCTATAAAAGTGGCTCAAAATTATTAATCTTTGAAATTTATTATTGATTCTTATTCCCTGTCAAATTGTGAACAATATACTGAAGCACGAAATTATTTGTAACATATTATCCTGTTTAAATATAAGATTTACAAAAAGCTGACTCTTTCCCATGTTAAATACATGGGAAATTTCATGGCCTTTGCGCGACCCCTAAATATTAACCAATTTTGCTGAAATTTTGAGAAAATTTTTTTTGGGGGCAATCGAACAAAACTGGGGGGTGACAGTAGACGAAACCTGAATCGAAATATAGACCCTACTTTCACGCTATTCACGCTGCACTTTTGTATTACTTTCGCTGATGAGTTATAAATCCTTTTTTCCTTATAATTTTTTCATTAGAATATTTTAAAATAGAACGAAGTAATTATTGATATCACAAAATATTAAACTATTATAAACCACTAACAGTGTGTTTTAAAAACGAACGAAGTTCTATAATGAAGTAAACCATATTATGATATAAATATCGAAGTACACATATTATAGAACAGCATAAGTTTGACTATCCTGCTTGTTTATACATTTTCATATTTTTTTAAAATAATAAATTTATAATAATCTCAAGAAAATAATTATTACTACAATAGTACTAAGTAACAAAATTAAGTAAGGTGAAGGCCCCGTTAAGTTAAAATGTTACTGTTTTGTATTCTTAATAAAAATTGTAGAATAAAAATGAAATCTGGATAAGAGAATAGTGAAAGTTGAGAGAATTTCAACATCGAAGAATTGGTGCCATCGCCCTATTTAATTTTTTTGTTTTAATAACATATAGTGATCTTTTATAAAATCTTAAATCACAATTATGTTGATTTTTGGCCATAACCTTTATAACTTTGACTTAAAAAAGATATTTATTATTTTCTTTCATATTCAAGCAGCAGTTTTTCTCAAAGAACCCACCTTTAAATATTTGCCAATTTTTTTTAACTTGTGCTTTGGTAACAATAATATCTCTTAAGTTTGATGCTTGTTGAACAACTTCTCTAGCTAGGAGAATTCTTTTTTTTTCACAATCCAATTTTCTACTTTTTCCTGAAAACAATGACAGATACGAAAAAATGATGAGATGAAAGTTTGCACGTCTGAAAAAGTCCCATGAAAAATGTCTCTTGTTCTTTTGCGATATTTTCCATAGTTTACGAGAAAATTTTCAAAATCACATTTTTAGGGGGAAAAAATCTACCGGCCTCAAAAATGGTTTAGCTCGCATGGTCCTTATAAGATGCTTTTTTATTCTTTTAAAAATTTTTGAAGAGTTTCTAATCATAGAAGAAAGGCATCTTATCAGCATCATGCTATCTAAACCATTTTTGAAGCCAGGAGACATTTTTTTATGTAATTTTTCTCGTAAACTGTGAGAGGTATCACAAGAAAACAAGATAAATTTTCCATAGAATTTTTTTAGACGTGCAAGCTTTCATCTTGACATTTTTTTGTATCTGTCATTGTTTTCAAGGAAAATTATAAAATTCGATTGTAAAAAAAAGTATTCTCCTGCCTACAGAAGTTATTTCGCGAGCATCAAACTAACAGGATATCTTCATTATCAAAGTAAAAGTTAAAAAAAAATTGCGAAAAATTCAAATTTTTTTTTAGGTTTTTGAGGTTTTGTGAGAAAATCGATCTTTCGTTAAAAAAACCCTTTTTTTAATTTTAACCTTTTTTCAAAATTCGCTCGCGCTTAGAAAGAAGATGACAAACGTTACTAGAATCAAAATGAAAATAATAAATATCGCAATGGGTCAAAAGTTATAGAGGTTTGAAGAAAAAATGGAGATTTTTTTTTTAAAACGAAGCACAAAATTCAAATACGCATAACTTTTTCGGATTTTTTTTTTACAAATCGGAAAAATGCGTATCGCCTAATTTCCTCTGAAAAACAACATATTTTGTTTCGAGAGATTCTGCGATTCCAATGGTAGAACCCGGCCTGATTTGAAATGGATTCGGTCGCCTGAAGAATAAAGGTAAATAGTTTTGGAATCAAATAAAGAGAAATAAATGACATAATAGGGTACAATTTTGAAAATAAATGCGAATTAAGAGAATATAAATGGCGGGATATTGAAAAAAATTTGAATAAAATAAGTTGTAAAAATTTTAATATTGTCAATATTATTTATTGTGCTATTGAAATGAAAACATTAATTATTTTTAACAAAAATTCTGTAAATTTTGAAAATTAGTAATGGAAGTTAATAGGAATAAAATTATCTTTTGAGGGTTTTGCAAAGAAAATAAGTAACTAATTATGAAGGAGTATGTATACAATACAAAGTATTTTTTGGTTGAATTGAATGTAAATAAGTTAGATTTCGAGCCATTATTATGAAAAAATGTAATGATATGACCAAATGTAAAATAAAGTGATCTACTCACCGCTAATAGTTACGGCACGTGTTGCCGACTGTAGCAAAAGAAGATGTATATGAAGATAATATCAAAGATAAATATAAATATGGCAGTAGAGCAAAAAAGTTTCAATGTTACTTTCAATACTTATTGTGTAAAATAAACAGTTACAAATTTAACCTCCTTATTCAATTGACATTTCTATTTAATAAAAGAAGTTACTCTACAAAGTAAAAAATATATAAGAGCAATTCCATGTCAAATCATCTGAAGAATTCCAGCTATTGTTAGCAGTTTCGCTGAAAATTCTAGTATCCGTTCTCTAAGATGTTGGAAGAAAAAACACAAAATAATTAATGAAAAAATAAAAAAACGTAGGAAATATTCCAAATTGAAAATGTTGGTCTCTTTTTCTTAAACTTCCATAACTTTAGTGATTTTAATCATAATAAGGTCTATTTTTTGAATTATTATTCTTAATGGGACACAGTTTTGAAAAAAAAATTTTTTTTCGAAACTGCGCCCTATTACGAATAATTAAAAAAAATTGACCTTAATATCACGAAAATCACCAAAGTTATGAAAGTTTAAGAAAAAAGGACCAAAAGTTTCAATTTTGAATATCCCTCAAGTTTTTGGATTTGAAAAAAATATATTTTAGCGGTCTTCTTTCAAGAAAAATGTGAAAAGATCGACTTTTGAAGTTAGAACTTTCATTCGAGACTCTCCATTCAACTTAACAAATTTTAAAATTACAATTCACAACAAAGATAAATATTATGATAAAGAAAAGTTAAAAAATTAGTGTTAAGCCAAGTTTCCTCTGAAATAGATGTCTTGATATCATACCAAAATTTGTATCTCATTTTTGTTTACAAAAATTATTATAAAATGTTATACAGAGATTAAGAAGTGTTTACCGAAAAGTTGAAAAAATTATTTTTGAAATTTGGAGATTAAAAAGTTTCTACGGGAGAGTTGAAAAAATACAAAAAGTTACAGAGCGTTAAAAGAGAACTTAAAAATTCTGTGAAAATCATAGAGGTTTAAAGGAGATGTTAATAAAACTCAATAACGTAGAGGCAAGATCTTCAATGTAGGGGCTAAGACCTATGTAGAAGCAAAATAGAATGAAAACATCTTTAGGAGCGGCAAAGTGGGAGCTAGTAGAATAAGCAGCTTCAAAGTAGAGGCAATACTTCCACTTAAAGCCTCAAAGTAGGGCCTATATTTCGACTCGGGAATCTAAGAAAAAAAATGCACCAAGTATAAATAAGAACCACCCTAATACAGCGGTCTTTGAGACCACAGGTCCACTTCAGTGCAAAAATGGAATCACGTCCATGTTTAAAGTTCAAAAATAAAATTCATATTCAAGAATTATCGTTCCATCTGTTTGTTTTACCAGTGATGCAAAATGGACATTTAAAAAAATATTCTTCTGTTTTTCATCACATGGAATGTTTTCAATGGGGCAGCAATGATTTGGAGAGTGAGCATCCAGGCTTGGGTCATTGATTGATACGATCCGCGGGTTTGAAGTGTCACTCAAAAAACTCGCTGAGAGTTAGTCTTTCACATTTCGAGCCAATGAAACTCTCATGAAATGGCTGAATCCGAACGACAGGATGTGTCCAGGGTCAATTTCCTGAATGTGTTTCAATTTTCGCTCTACTCGGTAATATAATACGGTTCGCTGGTTGGATGACATTTTGAAAACGCAAAGCGAAAAGGGAAAAGCGAAAACTCATGGTCCCTAGGGAATAGGAACGTGCTCTGGAATATCCATGAATATCATCTCACTATGACTGATGTCCAGCCTGGTACGTTATCTCCAGCATTGCTACATTGACGCCGTCATTATCAACCCGCTTCTGACAGACGCGATAAAAGTGAAATTCCACATTACACTCATAGAATTATTACAGGGCTCAGATAGACTAGGAGGTTTGAAAAAAGTCAGATTAGTTGCAAAAAATTGCAGAAAAAATGGCATGGAATTTCAAAAGAAGACCACAGGGTTCAGAGCGCAAAAAGAGCTCAAAAAAGGGGAAATAGGGTAATTTTCTCATGAACAATGGGGAAAATAGGGGAAGGTTTAAACATTTATTTTTACATGTCGAAAAGAAAAAACAACCTTATTATAACAAATGTTGTAGTGGCACATTAGGCTTTATAGCTTGAGCGCCAGGGGAGTTTTACATGGGTTTCCCGCCCGCATTAAACCTAACAAATGTTGTATTTTAAAAAAATAATGATTTCTCAATGATCTCTGCCACTAAAGAATTTACTTTTAAAAATTGGATACTTTCATTGTAAATTTCAAATTACTCTCTTCAGTAGAGCAAAGTAAAAATACTGAAATTAATCGAATCGTTTGAGCTAAGGGATAACAATTTGTGGGTCGATATCCAAAATAAGTGAAGAAACAAATTTTTCATTCCGTAAACATCTTGTGTTCTCTTTTTGAAATTTACAATCAGAGATTGTAATAACTAAAAAAAAACTTGTCCTATTAAATTTCTTTTTTAAATCTACTAAAACAGGTTTTTTTGTTATTGATTCAAACCTTACATGTCATCAGCTTGAACCATAGAAACATGTTATTATTTTTCATTCATGAGAAACATTTGTTTTCGTTATGTTTATAACGTTCCAAAATCGCAAAAAAGATATGATATCCTAAAAAGCCTAATTCACGAAAAAAAATTTTTTCCGAGAAACCAAAATAATAAATGTTTCTTCGGTTCGAGCTGAATAAATTTCAGGTCCCACATATTCAACTTTTTTTTAAATGTGTGCATATAACTCAATCAAAAAAAAAAAAACATGTTTTTGCACATTTTCAAAAAAACTGTAACTGAGCAAGAAATTTATTTTTAAATTTTCAACGAATGAGATAATTTTTTAATAAAATAGTACAATTATTGAATTAAGAACATTGGGTTTCAACCAAAAATCGAATATACACATTTGCGTTTCAAAAAATTAATTTTCAATTTTAAAAACTGAATTTTGGCCCTAATTATTGAATGTTGAAGCTTGGAAGAAGAATTTTCTACAATGCGGTTGTTTTTTCAACACAAAAATATAAATTTTCAATTAAAAAGTTAATTTTTAATCGAAAATTAAAATTTGTAGTTGAAAAAACTTGTTTTTAACAACAAAGAAGTTCGAATGAAATGATGAATTTTTAACAAAGTAGTTCAAAATTCGACCAATTAGTTGAATTCTTGACCAAACTATTGAATTTTCCAGAGTAAATTAAAATTTTTCACAAAACCGGAAACACGAATTTTCAACAAGAGTTGAGGTTTCAGCCAAAAAAGATGTTTTAGTCAATAAAGAAAAAAAATTTCAAATTATAAAAGAGCAATTTTGAACCAAAAATGGAATTGCTACATTTTCATTTGAAGAAACTAATTCTCAAATAAAAAAACCAATTTTCTACTGAATTATTGAATTTTTCAGCAGATAAACAAGAACTTTCTACAATAAAAGACTTCAGGATCAATTAAATAAAAACTTTTAAAACTTAAAAAAATCCATTGAATTAAGTAAAATTGAGTTAATTCAGAATAGTTCAAGTGAAGTAAAAAAATTCAAGGGAATTTGAAAAATTCCAAAATTCCAAAATTTGAAAGACTTCAGAATGAATTTCAAAAAATAATTTCAAATCTCTTCGAATCTTTGGAAGCCTACTAATTTATGACCAAAGAAATTACTTATGACTACAAAACAATTCAAAGAAATTCAAATGAATTGGAAAAAGTTTCAAAAATCGAAAAGATCCATTTATTTCTGTAAAATTTGATTGAATTTAGAGGAATTTAAAGGAAAAGGGAAGAATCTGATGAAATGCATGAAAATTCGAGTCGAATTGAAAAAATACAAATGAATTGACAAAAATTATTGAATATAAAAAAAAAATTTAATGAAGAAATTCATTGAATTGAGTAAGTTTGAAATTGATTTTAGAAAAAATTAAAGAGAATTAAAAAGCATTTGATGAAATGCCTAAAAATTCTAGGTGAGTTTTAATGACTTCAAGCTGAATTAAACAAAAACATTCGAAAAATCCAATAACCTGAGTAAAATTGAGTACATCTAGGAGAATTCAGAAGGATTTAAAAAAATTCAGGATAAACTAATAAGAATTCAGGGCGAATTCCAAATAAATTGCAGAAAATATTGGAAAATCTTTGAAACCCTATGAAATCCCTCACTTTTTGCGAATAAATTCTTCGAAATCCATTATATATTAAAATCCCTTAGCATTCCATAAAATTATTAAAACCCTTGGAAAGTCAGAAATTTTTTAAAAATCTTACAAAAGTTAGAAAAATTTTATAAGAGGCACTGTAAATAACTGTCAAGGATAATAAATAAGAAATTTTAGAAATTTTAAATTTAAATTGTTTTTTATGCGTATAAAAAATTCGATGTTAAAAATGTTACAAGATTAAGATTTTGGTATTTGAATAATAATGGATAGAGGGATAAAATTGTTCAGAGGAAAGTCAGGGAATTTTGAAAATGAAGTTTGGTGTTTCCCTGATATAATATTCTTGTTAATATTTTATTTGCCTTTTTATTTTATCTTTTTTTGCTTCCTCCTGATGATTATATTTTCGGTTAAGAATTCAATAATTTGATTGCAAATTCAATAGTATTATTACAAAGTTATCCTCTTTATTTCAAATATCTACTATTACATTATTCGTTGTGAATTCAGCTTTTTTGGTAAAAAAATTCAATCATTTAGTTGAAGGTTGAGCCACTTTATTGAAAAATGTTTTTCTTTCTAAGATTCTTCATTTTTATTGAAAAATTATTTTTTTTGTTTGAATTATTTTTTTGTTGAAAATTAATTTTTTTAAATGAAAATTCAACTAGTTCAGTGGTAGATTAATAATTTCTGTTGAAAACTCATCTCGTTCTTAGAAAGTTCAATTATTTTGTTAAAAATTCATTTTATTGGTAAAAGATTCAACTATGTTATTAAAAATTCTATTTCTTTTTGTTGAAGATTAATTTAAAGTTTAACCAATTATTGTACAAAAATTTTCTCTTGGCTGAAAAATTCAACTCTTTGTTGAATATTTTTCATTTTTGAGTAACAAATTTTAATAATTTGCTGGAAAATTAAAACATTTGGATGAAAATGAAATTCTTGTTTGAAAATTTACATTTTCCGAATTAAAACATAACTGATTTCTAGAAGATTAGTCTTTTTGGTTCGAAAATTCAACAATTTGGTTGAATTTTTTTTTCTACGTTGACTGGAAAATCTTTCTTGGTACATAGAAAATTCACTTCTTTGTTGAAAATTCATCCGTTTGTTACGGAAATTCATCACTTTTGTAGAAAATTTGTCTTTTTTTATCGCAAATGCAACTATTCTATTTTCGGCAGAATTTTGTTTTAATCGAAAATGCAACTACTCAGGTAAATGTTGAACCACTTTGTTAACAATTTATTAATTTTTCTTTGGAGATTTATCTCTTTGGTTGAAAATTTAACTATTTTGTTAAAAATTATTTTTTTTTATTAAAAATTACCTTTTTATCTGGAAATATAACTTTTCCATTTTTTGTTGAAACTTGATATATTTTTATTAAAAATTCGTCTTTATTGGTAGAAAAGTAATCTTTTTGGTTGAAATTTCCTCTGCCTTAGTTAAAACTGCAACTGTTTGGATGAAAGTGAACCTTTTTGTTAAAAATTTATATTTTTTCGTGAAAATGCAACTGTTTCACAAAAAAATCGTCTTTTTTCTTAAAAGTTCAAAAAATTGGACGAAATTTTTATCTTCCTTGACTGAAAATATTTGTTGAAAATTCGTCCATTTAGTTAGAAAATTTAACTTCTGGGCTGAAAGTTGAACTACTTTGTTAAAAATTATTTTGTTGTTGTTAATGATTTATTATTTTCATTGAAAATTCATCTGTTTGATTAAGAATTAAATTATTTCGTTGAAACTTAATCTTTCTATTACCAAATTAATATTTTCGGGTTGAATTTTTAACTGTTTTGTGAAAAGTTTGTCTTCTGGGTTGAAAATTTGACGTTCTAGGTTAAAAGTTGACCCACTTTGGTAAAAATTCATTTTCTTGGTTGCAGATTTATCATTCAAGTTGGACATTCATCTCTGTTTGAATATAAAACTATTTTATTAATTTTTTTTAATTAATTTTTTTTTCAAATTTCAACTCTCTGATTGGAAATTTCACTATTTTATTGAAAATTTGCTTTTTCGTATTGAAAATTCATCTTTATTGTAGAAGGCTTATCTTTCTTTGTTGAAATAAATGGATTTGATATTTTTAAAGTTTTAAAATGATTGGAAAAGCTGCGAAAATTTTGCATTATTTATATAAAACACAATATAAATTAGGTAAGATTTACTATTTATTAATTAAAAAAAAATTATTTACTTTCTTATAAATAAATAAGCTTTTAGTAAGTTCTTAAGGTAAAATAATCAAGGGTACCCCAATCAAGCTCAAATTTGTGTGTGTAATTTTGCGCTTTAAATACCTTAAAACATTCAAGGAATCTGTATTATCGTTAGAGAATAACACAAAATATTCAACGTCTTTTCAGACTAGATGGAGTTATGAATTAAAAGTTATTTGGAATATTTTTTTCTGAAAAAAAAAGATCTCCTCCTTTCGCTCTGCTGGGAATCGAACCACAGAACTACTGATTCCCGGTCATGTGCTTTCCCATTAAGCTACTAGAGAGATCGAGAGAAGAAACTTTTTTCAGAAATAAGGCATTATTTTGCTAGATGGCACAAATCTACGAAAGAAAAAATATTTTAAATAATTTTTTCTGAAAAAAGATCTTCTCCTTTCGCTCCGCTGGGAATCGAACCACAAAACTACTGAAGATCTTTTTTCAGAAAAAATGATTTAAAATAATTTTTCTTTCATAACTCGATGTAGTCTGAAAAGAGGTTATATATTTTCTGTTATTCTCTAGTATTACAGATTCCTTGCGAAATTTGATTTGTGCCATCTAGAAAAATAATGCGTATATTTATGCAAAAAGTTTCTTCTCTCGATCTCTCTAGTAGCTTAATGGGAAAGCACTTGACCGGGAATCAGTAGTTCTGTGGTTCGATTCCCAGCTGAGCGAAAGGAGATCTTTTTTTTTTTTTAAATTAATTGCCTTAAAACAATTAAAACAGTAAAAAAATTTGACGCTCCTGTGGTCGTGCGGTCTTACAGAGAGCTGATGAGCTTTTAATGGATGATCCTCACTATTTACAAGCAGGACTACACGTTGTCCACTTACGTCGGCGAAAGTCCAACCAAAATTAAAGCTCCAAATAACAGCAGCCTCGGGTATGACCGTGCGGTCTGTGAGACCGCACGGTCATACCTAAAGGTTAAGTATCTTAAATAGGGACTGAGGGTCGCACTCTTGGAAACTATATAGAAATGTTCAATCTTGAATTGAAAGCTTGAAGAATTGATGTGGAAAATTGAATTTAGATATATTGCAAAGGAATTAGCTGCAATCTGAAAATTTCTGTGAAGGGCCTATTTCGTTTTTTCTCAGTCCTGACCAGGCACTGTAATTGCTTTTCGATCGGCAACGGCTGCAATATATTGCAACCTATATCCTTCCTAATCGGTTAGTTTGAGAAGAAGTATAAATTAAGCATTACCCCTTGAAAGTGCAAACTGCCTGCCTTTCGATAACGGGTTTTCTCCTGTCATCGACTGGTACTTACTCTTCTAAAATCACATCGACGATCGATAATATTTTTCTCAACACAGAATAAAAAGTCTCGGCCCTTTAAAAGTTCACACTCAGAAAAAAACTTGTCTTGAACGAAACAAACTGTTTTGTTGGATATACATGAAAATTTCGTTAAATTAAACAAATTTTTGCTGATTCAATAAAATATTTGATTGACCTAACCAATTGTTTTGGTTGAATCAACCAAATACTCCAACTACCAAAAGATTTTGTTAAAACAACCAAAAAATTGAGTTGGGTTAACCAAATATTGTGTTGTCCATATAATAACCAAATTCTATGGTTGAACCAACAAAAATGTTGTTGATTCAACCAAATCGTTTTCTGAGTGGAATAACTTGCATATCTTCAGGAGTAGTTCAAACATTCTTGTATCTACTTTTTTTTGAACTTGTGAAACGAAAGTTTTTAAAGGCCATTTGCAGGGTTGCTACAAATCTGGGAATTCCATAAAATCCGTCAAAATCAGGAAATTTTCGATATATTTTCTGAAACTGTCACCCCCCTTCCCCATGTAAGATAAAATTATAATAAGATTTTATGAACTTATGGAAAAATAAAAATATAAATGCTGCCAAATGAAAAAACGTAGAACCTCAATAAAAATTTTATTAGTTTGTTGAAAAAACAACAATTGTGTTGAACAAATATTCTTTTCGGTTGATAATTCAAGTTTTTTGTAGAAACTTCATCTTTTTCGCATGAAAGTTCATTTTTAATAGTAGAAATTCAATCTATTTGGTTAAAATTCATGTTTTTGGTAGAATTTAATTGTTTTTGATTCAAAATTAAAATCTTTCGTAAGTAATATATAAACTATTACATTTTTCGATAAGAATTCATTTTTTTGTTTGTTGAAAATTCAACTACTCAGTTGAAAGTGAAACTAATTTGTTATAAATGCAGTTTTTTTAAATGACATTTCAGTTGAAAATTCATTTTTTTGAATAACAACTTAACAATCATGTTGAAAATAATTTTTTTTTTATTAATTTTTTGTTCACTAAAAATGTATCTATCTCTTTTTGTGTTGAAACTTTATCTTTTTTAGTTAACTTATTAGTTGAAAATTTGTCTTTTTGGTATAAATTTAATCTTCTTCGTTGAAAATTATTTTTTATTCTATTAAAAAATGAACTATTTTGTTGAAAATAATTTTAGTTGTTTACACGTTTATCATTTTTATATGAAAATGCATGCACTTTGTTTGAAATTCGTGTTTTTTGGTAAAGAATAAATCTTCTTGATTGAAAATTATTCCTTTTGGTGGAAAATTCAACTATTTGGTTTAAAATTAATTTTGTTGTTGTTGAAGATTAATCTTTTTTGGTCGAAAATCAATTTTCTGGGTCGGAAATTTACCTTTCTGATAGAAAATTCATTTTATTTTGTTGAAAATTGAATTATTTAATTCTTGTTGAAAATCCATCGTTTTGATTAATGACTCAACTATTTGATTGAAAATTGATCTTTTTGGTTGAAAGTTATCCTTCTTAGTTGAAATTCATCTGTATGCTTGAAAATTCGAGTATTTTTTTTTTAAATTAATTTTTTACACTTAAAGTTTAAATATTCTTTTTAAATTGAAAATTTATCTTTTTCAGTTGAAGATTAAATTCTTGGTTTGAATGTGCATTTTTTCAAATCAGTCTTTTTTTATTAATTTCAATTAATTCGTTGAGCTTAGAATTTATTTTCTAAAAATTTCTTTTTTTTTTGTTGATAATTTATCATTGTCGTCG